>JAQGCS010000221.1:0-29659 GCA_034702105.1 Fuscozetes fuscipes
GATTGATACAACCAATAGAGATATGCCTTGGAGGGAATGGGATTGATACAACCAATAGAGATATGCCTTGGAGGGAATGGGATTGATGCAACCAATAGAGATATGCCTTGGAGGGAATGGGATTGATACAACCAATAGAGATATGCCTTGAAGGGAATGGGTTTGAAGGAACCAATAGAGGTATTGCTTGAAGGGAATGAGATTGATGCTGAGTTATGGAGATACGGCTTGGAGAGAGGTGTGAGTTTACTCTATAGGAGAGTTAGATTCCATAAAAATTTAAAATTTCCATTTTATCCTAAGCAAGCAGTAAAACAGTCACTTTAGATGTAGATTTGAATTTAATATGATTTTAACTTTATGAGAAATCCAGGTATTAAATTGATGGAGGCTGCAAACTTTGAATAGGATTGGTCAGGTTAGGTAATGCATAAGTATCTGGTGGGGATTTGAATGGATCTTATAAATCGTCTAAGTAAACGATATATCCCCACCCGATCCTGATCAAGCAATAAAATTTAGAGCAAGGCAATTTTATATGGAGGTTTCAAATTGGTATCATCCTTTGTTAAATATATACAAAAATCCAATATATGAATCTTTGATATATTAATTAGGGATACTGTAGTTTAGGTTAGGTTAGGCAAAGGTTAATCAAAAATGGCCGTTTTACTTAAGAATAGACAAGGATGTGCCCAAACCCTAGTGAGGATTTGGGCATATTCTTGGGTGAATTGAGAGAAGCAAATTAATTATGGCTATAGATGTAGTGCTTTTAGGTTTGAATCGAACCCTTGTTTAATATACAGTCAAACCTGGCTATACCTCCTCTTTATTATCATTCCCTGGTTATTGTCCTTTATTTTTCCAAGTCATCCCATTGAAGCTAATGTTAAAATAACCTTGATGACTAACTTTCTATAATCGCTGAATTTGTCTAGACAAAGTGAAGGATTATATAAAAATTTGACTGTAATTCCAGTTCCAGGAATTATTGACATTCTTTAGAGTACGTATGGAGTTATCAATGGATTGATTAGAGATATTTTCGCCCCTTTTATGAGCAAAAGCGACCGATATTTAGATAAAAACGATATATTTATCACAACTGGGAAGTCGCTGTCCAAGGTTATCCAACTTATATTCGATAAGAATTATAAAAATACAAACTCATCAGACAATAAGTAATTAAGTTTAATATTAATATTTAGTGCGAATGACGACAATTATTCCATATATCAAATATGTTTCACAATATACAATGTACTTCTCAGAAATCTAGCCGTTTATCGAAATGCACTGTGAAAGGTCATTTAGCAAACTTCATGGATGCGGGAGGTCTGCGATTCCAGGGGCATCAAGGGATGGTTTTAGTTTTTCGATGCCAAGGGAGGAAACAGGAGTGAATTCGGATTCGACATTTTGAATGAGCTTGTTTTTGACTTAAAACACATTAAAATACGTTAAAAAATAGACTAAATTGAATTAAAGACAGCTAAACAAGCCTTACTCACAAAAAGCCGTCTCATAAATCTAGTTTAAATTCAGTTTTCAGCCGAAAACGACAATTTGACAAATGACTGAAAAATAGACGTTTTTCGTCTTCTCTCCACCTTGAATAGATCAATAGTTTTCCAAGGTTTTTTAGATCACTGGTGGTTTTAGACTGATCCTCTTCAATATGCCTGTAATACATATTTCAATCGCTATCTTGTGGTGAATTAAGTTCATTAGTTTACAGTCAAAACAATCACCAAGTACTTGGATTATAAAATGGACTTGAAACTTTGATTCTTTTTAAATGCTTGTGGTATCCAATCAATCAATAATTGTCTTTTGGTGACAATTATTAAAATGATAAGCATTAGATTTGTCAGTCATTAGTGGTTTTATATTTAATTTATCAGTTCAAACTTGATAGTATTTTTAATAAGTTGTAATTCACGTGTAGTGGTGTTACATGTACTCCTAGCAAAACAATTCTTAGAATTAGATGATAATTGTAATCTTTCTCTTTATTGTGCAAACCATTCTTTGGAAGGTTATCAATTCATTTATCTTTTCAGAACATCCAGGTACATTTTAAGTTTGAAAAGTGTTAAAATCACATAATTATAGATTTTAAGACTTGATTTCAATCGATACTATTTAAAATTTAAATTAAGATTGTTTTGAGAAGGTTAGTTTATTTTTTGGAATGCTTGCAAAGGTTTTGAGTTTTTGTATTGTAAATTGGAAAAGAGTTTTGCTTAAAACATATTCGAAATATTTATTATTTGATGCAAACAAGTGTTGACTCATTTGCGAGACTTTTGCAAAAGTGTTATAACTTTTGAAGAGATGCCAAAAGGTTTTCCTAAACTGAATGATGGCTTTCAATAATAAAATAATGATTATTTAAAAAGAATTTTTTCAATATTTTTGATTTTTGAAAATATTTTACTTCTTATCATTCAATTATCAACAGTGGGTTTCAAACGTGATTTGGCTTTTGATGGAAGGCATAGATTTTCGGTTTAAATTCAGATTATTTATGATTTATTTTCCGCTAATATCCACAGAATCTCAGAATTTTCGTCAATTTCAGAGACGTTTCGGATCCTTATCTTTATTTTATTCCTCCATTTAATGACTATTTCCCCACAAATTAGTTTTGAAATATTTAAATAATCATCACTTCTTTGATTCTGTCATAAGAGTAGTGATCTTTTGTTGATTGATAATCGAACCCAACGTAATATTCAACTGAGGAAACGCATAGACTATGCCCTCAAAGGTCGAACCGATTGGAAATCACTATTTATGACATAGTCTCTATCAGTAAGTTACTTATCTATCACAAAATTTCGCTAAACTTAGGCAATCGTTTCATAGATGTGCAATAAAAATGGTATATCTTTGAATCAATTTCATTTAAACAAAATCTTGCATGCTGATATTGAAAAGGAGATTGATAAAAAATGTTTTAGAAAATGTGGATCAAAACTTATCAAATTAGATGACATTAATATCGGAAAAGGCAATACTCTTGAATTGTGCGACTCTTCCCTTATTAAAAGTGGGGTCGAATGCAATCAATAAACAAATGTAAATACAAATTAGAAATACAGTTAAGATATGCTTTTTATCGCTGTTTATAAACTATGCAATGAATAGAACAAGTAAACTTCAATTTTCATAGTTTGGCCAATGAATGAATTCCATGAGAAAAATGTGTTTGCTTATTGCTACAGACACTGATGAAATCGATGTGTTATTAAATGAGACGAAAATTATTCATTTATTGATAAAAATATTTCGAAATTAATTTTATTTGTTCTAAAAAATAATTAATTGACATTAAATTTGATAAATTCAAGGGAAGCCACTCGTGATTGTAACTAATATAAAGAACTAGGAAGAAATGGAAACTTAAAATTTGTGATCATTTCATCTGAATAAAACTACTTTGAATGATATAAGAGATAAGTTAATTCTTAACTTTGAACAAAAAATTAAACCATTTGTAATCGTAAAAAGTAGTGGGAAACCCATCAAACCATCAAACCGTCCAAATAATCAATTATCAAACGATCGGCAAAATTAAATACTAACTAATTATATAATTCATAGAAAAAACAGTAAATTAATTGTAGAAAAAAGAATTTTGTTTTAAAAATCAAAAGTTTTTGAACACGAGTTGCTTACATTTTGGCGCATGGCATTCTCACTTAGCATTCGCTTTAGTTTCACTAGCATTATGTAATCGACTTTCTTCTAGCCAATAGACAAATACAATTACAACATTTAAGTAGAGTTTAGCACTTCTGCTAACAGTACTCGATTCTACACCGAAGAATTTCCGGCGAAGTAATCGCTAAGTTGTGTCTTTCAAACCCGAATGCAATTCATTATTCAAATTAGTTCATCAATTCTTCAGTATTTTTATCAAAGATGTATTGACCGCCTATTTTTCTTATCATTTTTTATAACTCAATCATACAAACCATACAAAAGTATTGCAAATTGTATGTAGAATTAGAATCGAGACTTCGTTCTTCTTCACCACAATTTCAATTTGAAACGGAGTCAATTACAATGGAAAGGAAGTCAACACCGTTTACCCCATTCGTCTGATTCTCTATTAGAAAATGTTTAAAAATTCGTTCAAAGATCCGTTCCTTACGAATGAATGCAAAGACTACTACTTCAGTGATTTCCCGTCGACAGACATTTATATAGTATCCATGTCTTCCGATAAATTACCCCCCAGTGACCTGGATTTGATCGAAGAAATCATTCGTAATCCTCCAACATCTACTCATGCAACCTCCGAAGAGGAACAGGATCCAGGATACCAGGAACAAATTCGACATTTGGAAGAGGTGTTGATCAATGAAGAAGTGCCAAGTAGAGGCTCGCACACAATAACTGGTCCACAATTTTCCACTGAGTCTTTTGGTCAATTAGATGAACTGTTACTTAACCCTCGTGGTGAGTTTATATTTGAATTTCATGCATGAATATTAACCATTGGAGCAAATAAGATAAAGTCTTGATCTTATGAGCTGGAATATTATTTTTATGATTTAATATCTCATTATTTCGATTGAATATTAAATAAAATAATTGTAATCAGTTAATAGTGGAGGTCTTATCACAATATAACGCATTTTATTCAAAACTTGTGTTCTTTTGATTATTGATATTCTTGTGAACCATTTTCTAACAAATGTCTGTTTTGACGAATCATTTGTTTGCCTTAAAAATGGTTCGTTTGAATGAATGACAGCTTAATCGGTAATTATTTTAAATGTCAGAAAAGCGACAAAATTTTATAATTTGTTTTTATACGAACGGTATTTACAAACATACCGTACTTTTAATTAAATTAATTTAACCACTTTCACTCAACATGAACATGCAAGTTTAATTTTTTATTCATTTATTTATTATTATCGAACAGACCATAATTTGATTGACATGGATGAAATACCCATTACTTGTACAGCAATGACAAACAGCCGAAGCCCAGACTTAATACAATCGGGTTTCAATGTGAGCCCAGTGTCACCCGAGACAGAAATCAGTCAAATAATAGACACCCTTACCATTGATTCGATGCCATATACGATTGATTCGAGTCCTGTTATAACTCCGCCTAATGTTGAATCGAGCCCTAATGTGTCAGGAAATCCATCAGTAATCAGCTCAAGAATTAGATTTGACTCAAGTGGGGCCACTTATGAGGATGGCACGCCTGTAATGGAGTCATTATATCCCACTTCGCTTAACACCAATACTTTACAACCGTTGGCTATTCGATCCTCTACCAGAGGAGCTCATTCGGCACTACCTTATGGTCGAAGTTGGACAGAGCCCTTACCTGAGTTCGGTGCAATCTTCCGGGCGAGCACTGGTTCACACACGACACCAAACATTAATTTGCAATCCGTATCAAATTTTCCAGGTGTTAACACTTTGTCTCCTCCATTGGGTCAGAGCCAATACTTGCCTTATCCCTTAATGGAACGGTCATTTTCAGAGCCAATATTGCCTAATGAAATAAGAGTACTTGAGTACCCGAATAGAAGTACCACTAACAGCAGAGGTCGCCCAGTTACCCGCCATCAATCTCGAAGGCAACCAACAGCTCGTGAAAGACGCGAACAGTTGGACAATGAATTGACGGCACAAGAGATAACTCGCTATGAGTTAGACCATAGATTCCGTTATCTCTATAATGTCACTCAATATTTCAGACGACGACTTCGAGAGAGTGGTTATACTGAGGGCCAGCTTGATGAAATGCTCACACAATTTGACGCCCGCTTCAATCCTGAAGAGGGTCCCATTTAGACATTTGACTCGAGTTTTGTCAATTGAGCTCAAAGTGAAACAATTGAATTGGCATGTTTATTTAAGTGCCGCATTTATTTATTTATTGATTTTTTATTTATGTAAATGGTTATCATTTCAATCCATAGCAGGGGTCGGCAAGGGGATTTTTCAGAAGTGTTTGGAAATTTTGCAAAAATCCCTCCTGAGCAAAAATCATTAGCCACTCGACTCCGAAAAATAGTGAACCAAAACGCTGAAAAACTAGGGGTCCGTAGATTTTGACAATTTCCCGCCATTTTGTCCTCCGTTAATTAAAATTAGTTAATTTAACTGGATATAAACTAGATTTGTGTCGATTAGGACCGGATTAATTCGAGAAAATGGTTCAAAGCAGTTATTTTAGACTTTTTGGCACTTGCGGTACTTGCGACTTGCCATTTTATGCCACCCCTGAAACCCCTGTAGTTTTGAAAATTTTGGTCCAAAAAAGCCCTCTCTATTTAACTTTTGAGCTTGACAACCTTGTCGACCCCTTTTCTAAACAAGTGTCCACTCAATTGAATCTTTACATTAGGTTTCGATCAATCATTTGATAGTCGATTGCATTAAATTTTAAGTCAAATTAAGAGTCAGTTATTTATATAATTTATTTGATTTTACTTTTTGTAATATAGATCTCATTTTGCAAATTAAATTATAATTAATTACTAATTAATAGCGTTTTGTTAATATCGAATGAGTGGACATAATTATCAATAACAACAAGCAATAAAACTTTCACTTAATCTAATCAAAGATCAAAAAATTTATATTTAATTAAATAATTGAAAATTGAATCTAAATTTTGTGGTCAAATATTTTAGTCAAATGTTGTGAAACTTTATAATTACTTATTTGAAGTGCAATTAACGACAATATATATTTGATTTATATATATATCGAACATTTGTCCAAACAATTGGATGCAAACAAATAAACCTATTATTCTCTCTTAACTTAAAGTTGACTCAAAAAGTGCCTCAATTTATAAATTGTTTTTGATTTTCACTAATATTGTATTGAATTTTGTAAACAATTGGTTTTTAAATAAAATACTTGTTTATTGAGTTTTATATCTTTGCCACAAGTTTTGAAAAATTTATAAGAATAGTTACCCGAATCAAATCACTCGTTTAGAACCGAAGTTTTGTTTGAATTCTATAAAAGATCTTGATAAATTAACGGAGCAGCAAAAATTATATCAGTATCATTCATTTTTAATAATATTCATTAAAATTCAATCTTAAAAAGAAGAAAGACTGTTCTTTATCCTGTACTAATTGAAAGCAAAATGAGCTAGATGAATCAATCACCAATCAAATATTTCTTTATTTGAAATCAAGCAAAGTAAAGTTTTTCCCGAAGGAATCCAAAAATTAAATTAATTTCCAATCATAAGTATAGTGAGCTAAACATAAATTGCAGGGTGACAGTAAATTGCTCTTATAATTGATAAACTCTTCATTTCAACAGATAAGTGAAATGCTCTAAAATTGAGCTCTAAATGGGAAATGTGTCAAATTATTTGAATTCTCTTAAAATTATTGATCAAAATAATCTAAACTGGGCCAAAAATACCAGGAATCAATAAAAATTGACAAAAGGATATCCATGAAATTATTCAAATTGAAATGTTCTTTAAATTCTATGAATTCCAGGAACTTTAAGACAGATATATGAACTTAACTTCAATGTTAAATCACAATCATTTACCTCATATTTGACAGCCGTTGACGCAGACTATAGTCATAATTGAGTGTCATTTGTCTGGACTTATAAATACTTATAAATACGTTAATTTCAAACATCTTTAGTAATGGATGTCTTCCAAAATGTCATTTATAAATTATATATTTTACCAATAAAATATGCTTACTAGATTTTTGACATTTTTACATTTGATCCAGGGTTATATCACAATCTTTTTACTAAATTTGATGATTACATTTGATAACAATAATAAAATCGGAAGTAATCTCCGATACATTCCATACAATATTTTATTAGCAAATATTGAGCACATATTCTGATAAGATAATTGAAGACAGAATGGACAGAATTACCAGGGGCTTTCAGTGACTAAAATAAGTTTCTATATGAATTTATGAAAACATTAGTAAAATGGTTAATAAATACTTTGTCTTTTGTGTATTTAAATTTAAAATTAGTAAAATAAATTTATATTAATTTGAGAGAAACCTACTAATTTACTCAATGAATATCACTTGACTACCTGGGCACATCGTTTATTTCATGAGTTTTATCACATTTCCCATGGAATTAATTGTTTTGGATAAAATCCAAATATTGTATTAATTAAAAGTGTAATTTGAATTCAAATCAGTTGTATTAGAGTCGAGGCAATCAATTATTATTTAAGACACAAAATTTTATTGTTATATAAATTTACACAAAACTAATAAAGAATTTATGCATTGATTTATTAGATTCTAACTATAATGAGGAGAAAATTCTTTGCAAAATAATTATAAGTTTTAGGCAATTATTTTATTTATTCAGAAATCATTAATCAATGTTTGAATCAAATTTGATAAATGGAAAGCTCTCCAAATGGCAACAGTTTTGGTACAGAAACAAAACATTTGATTCAATATATTTAGTACAAAATTCAATTATACTTCTATATTATAGTGTCACGATTTTGATCCACGACATTTGTGATTATAATAATTAATAGATAGACGGAAGGCCTTCCACTTCCACGTCTTACACGTTTATAACAAAAACCCTCTTCGATAGATATTTATTGAACAAAGTTTTGATGATTTCACTCATTGTATCTCTAGTTTTGGCACCGAATCCGTGGAATAAAACAGAATTTGTGTTTAAGTAGAAGTACTTCTGATATAATAAACAATTGTCTTCAATCATATGCCTATTGTTTGGTAAACTATTTTCTCAATTGTATAATAATTGATTTATGGAAAGTTTGTTAGATTTGGTTAAACTCTTTATCAACAAATATGAATTCAAACGAAGGAAATGAGTTTTTAAGGAAAATGGTTCGCATTATTCTCGACGAACACAAAATTGTTGGAAACCCACACTTTATTAAACAAAATCATCAAAAACTCCTTGATTTCAAATACCCGGAAGAACTTGAGGTAAAAGCATTTTTGTTATTTTTATTGCAATAAATGTTTTCTCAGAAAATATTGGATTTGAAAGTTGGCGCAGAGGGAGAATCACAATCAAAACTTCTCGATATTTGTGGACAAGTGATCGAACACAGCGTTAAGACTTGTAATCATTTGAATCACTTGAAACAATTCGATTGATTTAATTTGCATACTAGGTCATCCAAATTTCTACAATCAACTGTATGGCGGTACCGAACAGTACTCTCTTGTAGGTGCCTGGCTTACCGATGCTCTCAACACTAGCGCGTAAGTACTTGTAGTTGTAGTTTATAACACTAATTAATTATAAATTTATAAATTAATTTACACAAAATGTGGAATAAAAAGTTATTAGAATTGTAGTGAACTCTAATCAGTGATTGCTTTCAATTAGTTGAGCCTTCAATGCATTACAAAATAGTTATCAAATCAATAATAGTTACCATTATTTATATTTTGTTGCATTTTTGAGACAATGAACTTAACGTAAAGTAATTTCTTATATTTTATCTTTATTTGAATTTCTAAAGAATTTCATAAATAGATTTTCAAACCCTTTTATGTTCAAAATTAAAAGTGATTTTTAATATGTGATGGGTTTAGGGCAACCTGGGAGATATCACCGGTTTTTGCCGTTATGGAAAAATACTTGATAAGATATTTAGGCAAAGTTGTTGGGTATGAGGAGCCAAATATTGATGGCATGTTTTGTCCTGGTGGTTCTAATGCTAATACATATGGTATGGTTTTGGCCCGGCATCACGCCTTTCCTGAATCTAAAAAGAAGGGCATTAGAGGTTTGGGACCACTCGTGATGTTTGCGTCCGAAGAGGTCAGTCATATATTAAGTTAAACATAAATTCAATTCAATGAAACAATTGTTTATCGAATTAATTATTGTTTTTTAGTCACACTATTCGTTCGTCAAAAGTGCCATTTGGTTAGGAATGGGAACAGACTCTGTCATCAAAGTTAAAGCTGACCAAAGAGGACATATGATTCCAGAGGAGCTCAGAATTAGTATTGTGAAAGCTAAGGATGAGGGACTTATTCCTTATATGGTTGGCGCCACTTCTGGCACAACAGTAATGGGAGCATTTGATCCGTTGCCACAAATCGCTGACATTTGCCAAGAATTTGGACTTTGGTTTCATGTGGACGCAGCACTTGGAGGAGTGTGGCTATTGTCTCGACAGTATCGACATTTACTGAACGGCGTGGAGAGAGCAGACTCCGTGGCCTGGGATTTGCATAAGACAACTTGTGTCCCACAACAGTGTACTTTAGTTTTAACAAAACACCCGAATATTCTGTTTGAGAGCAACTCATTGAAAGCCGAATATATATTCCAAAGCGACAAATATTACGACGATTCCTATGATTCGGGCGACAAATCCATTCAATGCGGACGTAAAGTAGATTCACTAAAACTATGGCTTCAACTCAAAGCTTATGGAGAGTCGGGAATTGAAAGGGCTGTGAATAATGTCCACCATATGGCACAGTATGAAATTCAAAACAAAAGTTTGCGTTTTTTTAAAGATTTATTTCAAACGAATAGATACATAACTGATAAACTGAGAGAACATCCAGGATTTAAGTTGGTGCTAGATCAGTTTGAGAGTAATTTGGTTTCCTTCTGGTATATTCCAGTGTCTATGCGGAAGAATGGACACACTGTTGATCACGAAGCCCTCTCCAAAGTGGCACCCATAATCAAGAAACGTATGATGGAAACGGGATTTCTGATGATAGGCTATCAGCCCCTCTCCACTAAACAGTTGCCCAACTTCTTTCGTTTGAGTATTACCTGCTTTCCTGAACGCAATCAAAAGGACATGGATTACATTATTGAACAAATCGACAATTTAGGAAAAGATATCAAAATTTAAAACAATTATCACTTAAACACTGTTTGGATGAATGCAGGGGTCGGCAAGGTTTTCAAGTTCAGGGGGGATAAAGTGGGCATTTTTTTGACCAATTTTTTCAAACTCAGAGAGGGATTTCTGAAAATGCCCTTTACCGACCCCTGGATGAATAATGCCTTTCAAGTATCTTAACAGTGCTTTATATCAATTAAAAATTATTAACAAAATTATACTAAATTTACAAACAATTGTATTCAACTGTTGTCTAAATTTACAAATTGTTCTTAAATGTTATTCACTCAATAATAGGTATAAGGAAGTGTTGATCATTACGTAAAAAATTCCCAATTATTTCAAATTAAGAAAAACCCAATTATTGATTAATTAGAAGAATTGAGTGAATATTTTTAGCCCTCACTTCTGTCACTAAATATATTTAAAGAAAGGTTTGTGTCAATAATGAATTCCAATTATAAAACAATTAGTGATTTAATTTTATTTATAAACGAAAAGAACTGATAGAAAATGAGTGAATTATTTCACAAAATGTCAAATGTTTTATAAGTTAAAGATTTTGAATTACCGTTCAATAAATTAGTGATAACTTTTACACTCAAATGATTACTAAATTGAAGTTTAATTAAAACTAAAAATAAGTCAAACATTTGACGAAGAATTTGAGTTTTGATCGATTAAAGTGTTGGGTTTGGGAACGGCTTCGCCTTCAGATTTGAGCTTAATTTCGATTTTTAAATTAAATGGTAAGTCATCGAGTTCTTTGGTGATATTCATCCCTTCGAGGAACAGTTTGATCCGTTCTTCGGGTCTGTTGTTTGCGATTTCAACCCAAACATCGATTATATCTTCGGTGACATTCGGACAGTCGCTGATTCGGAAATTACGGACACGTTTCGACTCTTTAGCGAAGGCAGCGATACCGGTGTCCGTTATGTTATTCATTGACGACAAGTGAAGAACTAAAAGGGAAGGCATTGTCGCCAACTGTGCCAAACAATCGTCGTCTATGTTATGAGCGTTTAAGAAACGAATTTGTTCCATTTGAGGACACAATCGGGGAATCTGTCCAATCGAGCGATTAGTGAAACGTAATGTATTGACTTTAGTGCCGGCGATGGCTAATGACTTTAGTTGAGAGCATCCTCTCAGGACAGGTAACAGAGAGTCGTCGGTAAGGACTGACTCCTTGTCATTGCGCGAGTCTTCAGCCAAAACCAAAAACTCTAAGTTCCGAAGTTTAGCGAACTCTTTGAGTGAGGCCGCTCTGAATGAGCCAAACGTTAGTTTCAAACTCTTCAGTTGTCTCATGTTTTCAGTGATTATCGACCAGTCAGTGGTCTGATAGTTGTTTACGATTAAACCCAAATGGAGCAAATTTTTGCCATTACCCGACACCAGAGCCTGGAGAGCAGGATTGCAGTTCGACATGTGGTTGAGTCCGATCCAAATGTCCTGTATGTGTGGCCCTAATTTGCTGAGACACTGTCCGGTCACTTCTCTTCCCGGGTTTATGGCATTCATTATCTTCAAGTTCTGGAGGTTTTCCACTAAAATACTTAATCTGAAGGAAAAATGAAAATAAAAATAAGGAAACGAATAATAAACGAAAAATAGTGAAATACAGACCGGTTTTCATCCAATTCACAATTCGATACATCAATGAACTTGAGTTGAGGGAAACGCACCGCCAGAATAGTGAGGCCTTTCCAACTCAGGTTACGGCAGCCGTAAAGACTGAGTCTCTCCAGTTTGGGCACATTCTGCCGCAAAATGGCCACTAAATGGTCGCTTACAGTGAAGTTCTTGACAATCAATTGTCTCATATTTGGATAAAAACTCAACATAGCATTGAACTCATAGTAATTCATGACCGGCGGAGGCGTTCCTTTAGTCAATCGCCCCGTGTATTGAAAGCCGTGTCGGGAGGACAGGTATGAGTCGATATTCGAGCGCCAATACTTACACACGAGTCTTAACGGAACTAATTTTCGCCAATTGTTTGACTTCAAGTACTTCGCAATTATGATCTGAAATACTTCGGGACACAAGTCGTTGATGTTATTGGGCGCCGACGGCATCATAAAAGAGAGCCAATCTTCAACTGTTAGTTCAGGTGTTGTTTCAGTCACTTCTTCGGGAGTGGTGTCCTCTTCGCTAAGTTTACGCCTTTTCGATGGTAAGTCGTCTGACTCGAGACCTCTTTTCTCTCCCTCTATATTCTGACCACATTTTCTTCGCGAGTCTTCTGAGATGTCCACACAATTTGATAAAAGAGACATTTTTGGTGATTCAAAAAAGTTTAATCAAATGATAAGTTTTATTGATTTGTGAGGATATGGCGATTGTGTTGTCGTTTGCTTTCAAATCAATTGTGAGTCGAAGTCATCAGAAAAGGCCTCTAATTATAGGCTTTATTTGAGACTTACGTCAACACAAAAGCAATTCAAACCCAAACATAGAAAACGTAACGCAAATCCCAAACGGAAGTCAACCCATATTTCTTATAATTTTATTTTAATTAATTAATGTTTTAATAAAATGCTTAAACTTATGAAATGATTTTGTAAAACATATTGACTAGATCTCAGCTAAGCTGATCTAGTTTATTGACGAGTTGCTAAAATATTAAAGAAGACAAACTATTATAAGCGGACGTAACTTATTAGATAGTAATATACCTTTTAATAAAAATGTATTACGTTTCGTTTATGTTGTTTTAAAGTGATTTTTGATTGGAGGCAGTAAAGTGTGCTGACAAATTTTGCCTTCACTATTAAAAGTTGATGCAATTTATTAGGAAAGTTAGTACACGTATGCTGTTGCTATATTTTTCTAGAAAGAGCCCGCACAAAATTAACCAGGCTATTCCTGTTAGAACTAGTTATTTTATCAAGGTTAAAATATCCGCATAAAATTATAGCATTTCCTTAAGTTATTAAAGCTACTTGCAGCTTTTTAAGATTATAATAAAATATTTTTGGACTGTATCGGTATTAAATGTTTTTGAACATGGTAATCAATGTAGTGGATAAGTGAGTTTGCAATTAATTTTGACTTTGTGTGCACTTGTCAAATTGGTAACTTGATGAAATGCGTCTAGGTCAATAGCTGTATGGCATAATCTGTATTGAATAACTGACATGTTATGTAAGGTCGTATTTCTTTTGAACTGAAGAAAATTCTAGAACTTATGTCAAAATTATGTCATCGGAGTTGGAATTAAAAACAAGTTATATAATGTGTTAAACTTCTTTTGTTTCGTTGCATCGTTAGAATCGATTGGATTAATTTCTAAGCCAGATCAATTGTTATAGAAATTCTAGTATCTAGATCTTTTTTTAGATTTCGAGTAGAGTTTTGTTTGCTAACTATTCTTAGATAAGTTTTAATCGACTTTTTGTTGTAAATAAAGTAGTTTTACGCGAATTACGTGAAAATCCTCATAAAATGTCATTCGATAAGAAGTAAAAACAGATTTTAATATTTTTTATATTAAATGATATTTTATTCAAATTTCTAATAAATGTATAAAATGTTTGTTTGATTAACAAACAATTAAAAACATTAGTCAACAATCAATAAGTGTTTCAAAAACAACAATTGTACAGAAAACAGCTAGATAACATTTGGATCATGCAAGAATTATTGTTTTTGAATCACTTAATTTGATAACAAATTTTTTGATTCGCATTCAATGAATTGCATAAATTTATAAATGAAAGACTCAATGATTGATTGAAGATCTGGACTACAGTGTCTTCAGGTGTCAGAGAAGAGTACAAATGCCTGACGAGGCTTTCATACTGTCGTAGTTGTCATCTGTGCGGACAAACCAAACATTATTTGTGCACTTTTTGAGACTCATTTGAATCCATAAATATATTATTTATTTGAATCAATTGTAATGAAAACCAAAATCAATCTAAACATAAAATATAAATTCCAATGAATGTTAGTCTCATTTGATTTCATGGATTATTGATTTTTGATTTCATGCATTCATTGCTTCGAAATTATGTCATTCTCTGCATTCTATTGACTAATGAAAGCAAAGCTCTTCTTTTTTAATGTATTCATCGATTTTGCATTAATTGTGAATTTCCTACAAATTTTATTCGGGATTTAGTTTTAGTTAGAGTTCAATGGTTTATAAATGAATTATCAGTTTTGTTGGTAAATGAGAAAGAGATAAAATTATGTAAATAATAACCATTTATAAGCAATAAACCGATTTGTCATCAAAATAGGTTAGATTTGAGAAAAATATTTACTCGGAATCAGAGAAATGCCTTAGAAATCAGTTTCGATATTAAAATATTGAAGAGTTGAGACATAAGCTCTAGAAATCATATTTATCGGGAAATTTCCTCCACTCTCATATTATTTATAATCAAGGCTTTCACTAATCTCATGACTTCTTGCATCAAACGTTAAGAGGAGAGGTCAGCCTAATATTAGCAATTAAGTATACCGTATAAAAGATTTATTGCTACACTATTTCAACAATTTATTGATGATCTATGCTCTAGGACATCTCCTTAAAGTCAATAAAGATGACAAACACTTTGAGATTTGAATATTATAATAATAATAAATATACTCTGACTCCTGACTCAAGGCTTATTAAGAGCCAAATCGCATTTCAAAAGCAATGAATTCAATTTAAATGTTCGTCAAATAAAATCAAAATTATTTCGAAACTATTTCTTATTAAATGAATGATATCCTAAACCTTGAAATATATAGAAATGTTTGATAAATAAAATGTTTGAAATGCTTGTTAAAATAATATAATATTATTATGGAATTACTCAGTAAACTGTTCTGAATCGTAATTCAATTACTAAAGTGAAACAATGTGAGGAAAACAATTGCCAGAACATTTGAACAAATCACACACGTCTATAATTAAAATTTGCCATGAAGACAAAAATTTTAAAAATATAATATAGGGATCAAACAATTTTGGTCCTAGTTCAAATTTTGCAAATGTTTTGCTAACTCTTAGTGTTGAGTGGCTCAATAGTATGAAGACATACCTTCAGGAACCTGAGCAATGAGGGCCTCTGCCATCTCAGGTGTTGTTGTAAACAATAAGTCTTTGACCAATTGAACGGATATTTTTCTTTTACGGTACTGTTCGGCAATTTCTACCAAACGCCGAATATTCTCCTTTGAAATAAACAATTAAATAATCTTTAACTTTAGGATCAGTTAAGTGAACTGACTATCCTTTGCTGCTGTCGGGACTGTTGTTTCTTCATCAGAAGGAGTTCAACGATAATGCTTTGTTTGTTTGGGTCCACAACTCGCCCATTCATTTTAAATCCATGCATTAGTTCGTTGCCTTGTTTGTCAAGCTCCTCCTGAAACTGTTGCTTGGTGGAACGCCCGGTGTTTTGCTTACTGATATTACTGAATTTGACGGATTGCTTGCCCCAAACTTGCATGTTAAGAAACCCGTCCTTTAAGTAGTCAACAAGTTGCTGGGTTACTTTTCTAAATGTAAATATTTTCTTGAAATTGAAGTCTGGGTTTGATGTCTCAGACATGGGGTCAGTTCTGGTGTCCTCTTCGTCCAGAAATACTTTAAATTTGACGTAAATATCCTGGATGTTAACAATGCAAATTAATTATTCGTTTGGATATATTTAAAGCATACCGTAAACCTTGAGGGCAATCCTCGACATCCATTGATTTTGACGACAAAATGAATGGAACGGCCTAACAGTTCCTGAGGGCTGTCAACGTAAACGTCGTCCCTTTCGTCGTATTCATTGCCGACTTCATCGCACGGAACGATCTCTACATTTATTATTCCGACTTCTGTTCCGCTGTAGTCGTTGATCGACAGCTGTTCCTTCAGTTCAATCATAAAGGCCAGGGATTGCAGATAAACCTGAACTGTTCCGATATGACATTCTCGATGTAGATCTTCAAGAAAAGGATCCCTTTCCTACTCATTGGTTTGATGACAAATGTCAATAGTGTTGACATCTCTGAAAATGATAAGAGTGTACAAACCGGTGGGACATCCCATTCCTCTTCTCCACCCTCATAATTTTGATACATTTCTTTCATAAGATAGAGTCTGTTAAAGAATTCATCCTTAGTCCACTCGAATTCCTGTCCACTTTCGATATTTCGCATTCGGATATAGACCTCGAAGTTTAACAAAATTATAAAAATGTACTCAAATTCTATTTAAAAACAAATACTTCAGTTCTTTCTCCAGATTTGCCCAAAAACTGAGGGGAAACGAGCATTAATTCGAAGCGAACAAACTTTTCCAACTCTTCACTGATAGCATTTGCCTCATCCACAGCAGGTATTACTTCGAGTAAGTCTTTATTAAGAAGAGCCTGTTCCATCGATTGGTCCTCACTGTTAACAGCAAATCCTGCTTTAGTAGCAATTTCTTCCTGTGCCAATTCAAATGTCACGTCCGCGTAAGTCATCTTCGACTTGAGTTTACCGTCGGGATGTATGAAAACAAAGAGTTGTGTTGTGCCGAAAAGGAGGCGATCGTTGTGACTCAGATTTACTTTATGTGAGACGGGATCGCCATTCAATAGAACTCGACAATCATCAGAACAGCGCTCAAGAATTACTTTTCCACTATCAGATCGGTTAATAACAGCATGGTGCTCTTGAATGGAGGGACCCATCAAAGAAATAGTACAGTCCTCTGATTTGCCCACAGTATTGGAACCTTTCTTTATAATGAAAATGATTTTTCCCGACAATTGTTCGTCAAAATTAAGGTTTGAGAGGTAAGGGTTGTCTCTTTTCTCTGCTTCCAATTTAATCCTCTCTTCCTTATCATTCTTTTGTAGTGATTTGTGTTGGATTTCCTGTTGAAGTCGTTCCTCATAAGTCTGTTTAATGAGGTTGAGTTGTCTTTCGTTCTCAGTCATGGCTGCCTTCATCTCTTCCTCCCACTTAGCTTTTGCTTCATTCAAAGCTTCCGTAAATTAAAATAAATGATTAAAATAAAGAATTTTATTGAATATCATGGCTTACCATTAGGTGAAAGACTAAGGCCTTCAATAGGAGTTGCAGTACCATTAGGAAGAGCAGAACCCGTTCCTTTTTCCATAAGCTTTTTAAGTTTTTCATTTTCTTCTCTCAATTCTTTAACCAATTTGTCAGTTGAATCTTTATTGATTTTAGCATGGTTCCTTATCTGTTTGGCTCTGTCCGCTATTTTTAAACATAAATGTATTTTAAAACATAAAATCTTTAACTATCGATACAATCATTGATTCTTCAATTGGCAAAAGTCATCAGTTTTTGATCATTAAAATTGTTATGCGCTTAAAGTTTTGACACATAATTACAACTTTGGATAAAAACAGACATTTTTTACCAAATAATTTGAGCCTGGACTTTAACCGATTATAAGGAGGTCTAAATCATAATTATTATTATCTGGTAATCATGAATTAATTAATTGTATAGCGTTTCTTTCAATTTATAGTGAGCCACATAATTTTGATTTTCTATGTCTTAAGGCATCAATTAGCCTATTAATAGGACCATTCTCAAAATATTTGTTTAGCTAATTATAAGCTATAAGAAATTGAAATTATTCGAATTTCGAAAGTTAGCAATCACAATTCTTAAATTCTTAAAATCAATATTATATTAATATAAGAAGAGCTCATTTGATGGCAGCACTAATTCTTAATAAGTGACGAATTGTTTCAAAAGTATCGTACGTTAAGCTCAAAGTTGACATTCAGGGCATACGTAAAAAATATGATTCTTATTAATTTCGAACCCATTACTAGATTTCAATATAAATTTGAAATGAACCTGTGCCCCAATTTTTAGCACTATGTATGTGATTAGAAATTTGTCCAGATAAGTCCATTTGTTAGAACAAAAAAGTAATAGAAATACAAACAAATAAAAGAAAATTAAAAATAAGATTTTCTGACCTAAAATATTCGGTAAAAAGTTTTAATCAGTTAAAGAGTTAAACAACTCTTTGTTTAAAAGCAAATGTAAGTCAATTTGATTAATAATTGTATACTTTTTTATTTAATAAAATCATTTTTCTTTTCATGAAAAGGGTTTTACTGAACTTTTGCGACACTTTGTGCGTCCACTTTGAGTGCTATATAAGTCGTCTGCATTTCAATCACTTTCTTTTGACTTTTAATTTCTAGCCTTCAAATTAAAATGAGACTCATCTTTGTTAACACATATAGAATTATATAACCATGGCAAAATTGACCAAACGTAAAATGAAAAGTGTGTGGACTGACTGACCGTATCTGAGTGTAGACAGTGTTTCGTCATAATTGATATCAGCCGGACTGATGGCAGCGATCATAACTGTCTTGCTGTTACCACCAAGTGCATTCTGAAGAAGTCGGGTGAGGACAGAGTCTCTATATGGTACTTTGACACTCTTGCCCATTGCTTTCTCGGCCAACGCGTGAATGCAGTTCCCGACACAACTCAGGGACTGATTTATGGAAACGCCTTCTTTCATACGATCGCCGGTGGCCTGAGTTCCCGACAATCGCTCACTAATTGCAATCATGTGATTAAAATAAACTCAAACTTTAATATTATGTGCGAACTCTCCTATCATATGATTGAATGGCAACCCATTAATAATTAATATATTAGTGAAAATTGGAACTTGCAACTCTGAGTGAAGGGCTCAACTAATTGTCGATATGATCGCTTTTCTGGCCACAAAAGGACTAACAATATGCCCTATATATTGATTACATGCGTGTAATTGTACTAGTGATTAGGAAGAGAGAGGTAAATCATATGACTGATACCTGCCCGCGAGATCAACTAAGTTGATGGTGGATGCCTTAGTAGTTTCGTGTCCTTGAGCATTCTTTGTCTTTTGTATTAAGTTGATAATAATGATGGTGTGCGCTCGCGAAGAGGTTTCATTCATGTTTGTGGCGGCAATACTGCGATTAGTGGTTCCCTCATTGATCTTCTCTTCGATCTCTTTGTAATTCGTGACCAAAAATGATTTCAAGCCTTCGGCTGAGAGTTGAATATTAAGCGCAAAGTAATTGATATTTAATCGATTTGTTATAATATTGTTCGCAAAGTATTGCAAACAAACAGTGATTCGATTTTTACCGTAAAAGCCTTTCGTCGGATGTTCTCTAACTTTGAGTCCTTTTTTCTTATTCTTGTTTTTGTTATCGTTGTTCACATTAAGCAAGTCTTTGACGATTTCGTTATAGATCTCAAGCATAGAAAACGTGACTTCGATTTCAGAGCCGTCACCCTTCCTGTGCTCTATTGTCTGATAGATCTCTTCGCAAAATCGCGGAACAATTCCTTGGAATTGATTTTTTCAAATTAGTTGAACCAATCATTTGTCAGTTTCATTATATTGTGTAAAACCTTTGTTGGCTCCGTAACCGACAATAGAGTATGACTTTCCTGAGCCGGTCTGTCCATAAGCGAATAGAGCGGCGTTATATCCCTCCCACGCTTTTATCAATAGAGAATGTCCTAAGTCTTTATACAAAGTTTCCTGTAAACGGTTTGATAATTCAATGAATAGTTTATTAATTATTCACTAATTAGCAGAAACGGTAACTCAGAGCTGAGTCTGGGCTTAGACTTCATATTTGACTCAATTAAGAGATAAAAGCAAATGCTTTGTACTAATCGTTGAATGACTCGATTTGTGTGATTCGTTAATTAGAGCCCCAATTAGACCAAAACTCAATGAACTTGAATGACATTCTCCTTATCTCACAATTCTCTCAAAACCAAATTTAAATTAAACTTTTGATCTTAAATTGAATTTAGCCTTGCTCACTTATGCCTACATTATTGCACTTTTAGACGAAACCCAATTACTCGCAACTAATGGTTGTCTCAAAAAAAGAGATATATTATGAAAACAAATCTCTTGCGTTAAGTGTTGGTCTGATTGCAAAATGAATTCATTTGAGTCATAAATTCTGTTATAGTTATTGTAGTAAATAAATAAATTTGTGCTCAAACCACAAGAGAGCCAACAGTTTTCTCACCTGATCTGCATATTTGAGTCCATTTTCATGAGAGTGGTCTGCAATACAGAGTCCGTTATCAGCCTCAGTGTATCCGTCGTGAGACCAATAGCTGTAATCATAGGTATACTTTTTCGGTGCTTCACTCAGATTCTCGACACTGAAAAGCATTGTTGTCTGGCCTTCCATTGCGATAATTGACTGAGCATTTCGTTGCTTTTCTCTCGCATTGTGAATACATTTCCACAAAATTCTCAGTTAAGGAAAATTCAATTTAAAACAATAGAAAATGAGACAAATTATAGTTTTAATGATTTTAGTCAAAAATTAAAACTCATTAGTTTTAAAAGCAAATATACCTATCATGTACAAATATGTACAATGTACCTTTATGTACTTTTATATTGATTTTAGTCATATGAAAAGGATATGAATGGTCTGACCCGAACAGCCACCCGAACATTCTCTGTTTCCGGCATTTTTACAAATTAGGCGATTATCCGAATGACATGAACTGCAAAACTTTCATAATTATTAAGTGATGTCTGCAAACACCGGAGACGTTCATAATGTTTAGAAAATTGCCGCAAATTCAGCGAAAATGCGATGTATTTGTCGGCGAACTGTATTTGTGTCACACATTTAGTCATTAGTAGCCATAAATGTATATAAATTTTGATTTTGCACTTATACAATATGCTTATACAATATTCGTTGGTATTTTGAGTGATGCACTCAATCGTAAAAATGTGTAAATTTTGTCTCCAATGGATACAAAACTTTTGATTCTAAAGAACAACAACTGTTTGTTGTCCTAAGCGTTGGTCGCGATAACAAATAGTTGTAGAGATGTTATGTCATGTTTGTGAATATACCTGTGCTCTAAGGCTAGAAATGCATTCAAAGTGTATAATTGGGTGAAGACATAGAAAGTCGAGTCAATGTTAAAAGATATTCAATATATTTGGTTCTGTTATTGATTTATTGAACCACATTTTCACAGAGAATATCATTAGAATATTCAATACAAATATATATTTCAACGGTTTTCACTTACATTTTCCTTATGTCGATACTTTTTTAATCAAACTCTTAAAATAAGATATCAAAAGTAGAATTGATTAAAATTTCATTTAATGCTTGAAATGCTTGCAAATGATCTAATTTATATTTAATTGCAATGCATTTTCAATTGTTATTCAAATGATGACTTCACTGATGTTTATATCTATAGTATACGATAGGCTTCTAAATTGTAGTCTTTAACGCATTTAATGCTTTATCTAAACGTTTGTTACTTTTTTTGAGACTAACTCGAATATTGGCTTTTTTGAGAGAATGGAAAAGTTTTAACAAAACGGCCAAAACTTGTTATTTTAAAAGCGTTTGAAAAGTGGTTCCTTTGCATTCGTGATCTGAAGAGCACATCAATGTAGTAATTGTATAGAATTTCTATTAATGGCTTTAACTCTATTCAATATTTGTTATTATTTGAAGAAACTCTTCGGCCAATTGCTTCCACTTTAGTTTTATTGAGTAAAAGTTGTGCTCAAATACAATAGCAATGAAATAATTGTTCACAAAAAAGTAGAACTCGTATAACACGAAGTGCTTCCAAATATACGATTTGTAGACTCAGAATGGATTGCATTCTCAGACATAGCAGTGCTTAACACACAAAATGCACCACAAATAAAGTATAACAACAAAAATGATTATTATATTCAATTTCTTGTGTTTCTCACAATTCGTTACAAATGTTTATTATTTTTGAATACAATTTATCTATTTTTATAAATCATATCACAAATGATGAACGAGTTTTGAATGGCTTTAAAAAAAATTAATTCTGTTTGAATTGAGATGAAATAAACGCATTAAATGTATATAATTGGATGAAGACATTCAACATTTTACGGAATGCTTAATCAAAATAACATTTTTCTTATGGAATTTAATAATTTTCTCATGAATTTCTTGCATATATTTAATTAAAAATGATGACTTTGTAGCATTTTAACTAGCAACTAATTGGAGCTTAATATTGCATTTCCTTACACTTAAATTTTTGATTTAAGTTTGAATTCAATATTTCATTAGAGGTTTAAAAAGAATTCAGTTCGAAATTAATCTTTCGATTCGTTCTCTTTCTATTAAAAGTTATGATTTTAATAATTCTTTTGTTGAATTGAGGTTTTCATAGACTGTGCTTCACTAGAAATGATGATAATTCCCGTTAAGACCGACATTCACCAAATAATTCTGTTTTGAATTCAAATGAGTTTCTAAAGAAAATTATAGTCGAAATAAATTGAAAACTTTCCAAATACTTATAGAAATCAAAATTCTTTTCTCTGATTATATATTTGGTTTTTGATACTTCTTTGAGTGATTTTACGATAAATATATTTCAAGTCTTTATAAATAGAGAATCAATTTATAAACTAATGTCAGTTCCCTTTAATACAAAGTTTTGATTTTAATATTTTTTAAGAGGAAATAAATTTAAATCAAATTTTGTATAAATAGTTGCCTTAAAAGCAAATAATTGAATAAAAAGGTTTTGATTTGAGTAATGATATTAAAATTCAATCGAAATTCGATTATCAAAATACTGTCAATTGTTCAGTAAATATAAGTTTTGTTAATCATATATATGAAAGTGAAATGAGTGAAGGATTCGAATATGTGATGACTTCACTCATCCATATTCAGCGTAATTCCGGCACTGGTTTAACGGCATTACACTCATGTGAAACAGTTTTTGCATCGCTTCTCACAATTGATTCCTAAGGCTATGTATTTGAGCCTTAAATCTAGTTTTGATTGTTGTTAAGTGTATTATTCAAAATTAGAATCGCTTTGAATTTGTTTTAGTTTTTTTGTTTGAGTAATAAAACTGTTCTGCAATTCGGTAGCATTTGATGAAAAATGTTAGAGAATTAGTTTTTAAAAAGAAATGCTGTGAAAGGATGTGCTAGAAAATAATGGCGGCTGTATTTGCAATTTATTAAGACCAATTATTTTTAACTCTAGAGTCTGACATAAGTATAAAACTATAACTTCTTTGAAGTGCTTTAGTTTTTTTCAGTTTTAAATTCGATCAATAAATCTGTTTCATAAAAATAACAATATTTTATGAGTGAAGTCAAGTAAATGGTTATTCCGGAACACAACTCTTGGTTTCGCTTTTTATTCGCCTCTTTTTATGGCAACTCTTATAATGATTTGTAATATATTTTGCTTAAAAAATAATTTTATGTCAGCTTATGATAGCTTTTAATGATTACAGAGTTTTTTGTTTGTTTTTCAAAACATGCATTGAGTCGATCGCAAACTTATTTTCAGTGAATATAACAAACATTTATGTAAATTAACTCACATTTGATATAAAAGTTTATTTTTTGACTTTCTTTTGAATTTTTGAAGTCTCCTAAAAATATCGATTCATTTCCTCGTTTTGAGTCGAATTTATTGAACAATTAATTGGTTAACAAAACTTCAATTTTAATGACAGCCAGAAATTGTTTGGTTTCGTATTAATATTTATATTCAATATAAAAGTGAAAGTAATCTCTAAGTCACAATTCATTTATAATTATCTCGAATTATATGCTTTCATTTGTGAGCAAGATATAATTTCTCATTTGGATTTTCTCAATAATTTAAAGTCACATAAAATGCAAATATAATATAAATGACTTACTCGAGCATTTGAGCAAGTACAAAATAATAAAATATAAAATATTTAATCATAAAAAGCGATACAATAATATTTATAACACAGAATATAATATAGGAGTTGTGATAACATATGCAAAAAGATATGAATATTTAAAAAATGGCAAAAGAATATCGACATCTCAAAATTATAATCCGGTTAAATAATAATACCAATTGTTAGATGATTGAGTGTCTAGTTCTTTATTCTGTGTTGTTCTGTCTCTGAAGAGAGTCTTAGTGCCACCATTCAGTCGCTTTCTCTGTTCAGAGCCATTGGTTTTCACACTTTTTTGTAGACCATTGCGAGCGGTATCGGCGGGTGAACTCAAAATAGGTTTTTGACTACCGATTCCATTTCCATTTCTCTTTGGGGATCCATTTCTTTTGAGTGCAGTCAGAGGTCTAGTAGTAGTAACACTTACCCGCTGTTTATCTCCGTTTTGTCCGCTTTTTCTGACGCCATTTACTTTAATTGTGCTGTTATTGTAATAATCGAATGCATTTCAATAATTTGAGTCATCTCTGAATTAAGGGCATACCTGATGCCGCTTCTTCGACCGCCTTTGATTCCTCCAACAGGTCGACCGTTAGGTGTTCTAAGACCACTTACCGGAGCACTTGTTGTGGCCACTTCTTGAGCAGATGTTTCACCTGGTCCTACTTTTTGCGAGTCATCAACAGCAGTCTGTTGTGAAGGAACATCACTGTCAATCACTTGAGGCAAATCTAGTTCTTGGCCTTCAATGGGTTGTTGTCCGTCTAATGTATGTATTCTGCCATCAACTTCTCCTTCAGGTCCGACACCAAAAGAATCGATAGGTGTCTCACTAATAGGTCTGGTCGATGGTTTTTCTCTGGTGTGACCTGAAGGTCCAGCATCAGGAGATTCGAGCGGTTGAGCGGAACCAGGAGCACTTTCTGGTGATGTATACAACTGTGCGTTAAGTGAATAGAATTGTGTGGCAGTGGAACAGTCGAATTCATGCCACCAGACACACACGTAATGCTGTTGTGAGAAGATGGTACCATTCGGACATAAGAAAGCATCTGAACGGCCATCTTCTTGGCATATATAGAAAACCTGACAGCGCGCCTCTACATCGGCGTAATATCCAGGATATTGTTGATCACTACATTTGAAACCGGTTTCGGGGGGCGTATAAAATATCGGATAATCAGCTCCTGGTTCTCCACGAACAGCATTTCTTAACCATTCGATTGGATCTCCAGAGATATGGTCATGATGGTCATCCCCTCCCTTTTGTTTATCTCCAATTCCTTGAGTCTGGTCTTGTTCAACGCCACTGGATCCACCACTTGAACCAACACTTATTTGCCCATCTGTAATTTGACCATCAACAACCTGTGCATCTTGATCATCAACCTCTTGTGCTATTGGTGGTCTGCCCCTTCCACTTTTGCCGTTTGAAGGCTTTCTGTCGTTGCCCACTGGCCTCTGTCCTGTGGATACTAATGTTTTGCGAGCTATTCCGTTAGGCTGTCTTGGTCTACCATTGCCATTAGACTTTCTTTGAGGGCCAACACTGCCTGTAGTGATGATCGGTTTCTGCTCAGGTTCTGTTGGTATAAAGCCATCGTCGGTAGTTTGCTCGTCTGATGAGAGGGTAACGTCTGGAGTTATCCTTTCAGTGGAGACGTCTTCCATGCTTATATCTTGGAGGCCTGAATCTTGTCGTTGTGCGACCACATCATCTGATTCTTTGAAATGTAACCGAATTTGATTAAATTCTAGCAAAACCTGTTTTTAATTTATTTTTATTAATATAATTAGAACTAATTAATTGCAATTGTAATTAATTATGAGCTAAAACCACATCCAAGAGCTGTTTTTGAGAGAATGTGAAAGTTATTGATGGAATAAAAATGCCATTCATTTAATTGTATTTGTTTACAATGGTTTTGAAAAATAAATTTTTGGTGATTAACAGGATTTGAATAAATTTGAATACAAATTAGATAATGGTTTGCTTGAGTTGCATATAATTTCGAGTTAAAAATATTATCTATTTCAGTCCAAATTCGATACTTTTAGTTGAAGTTTGTGTCAGATTCTTACTCACGACTTGTCTTTCTTTTTGATGCGATTTCAATGTTTGTAATAAGCAATTGATTCGATAAATGATTTTTGTATTAATTTAATAATTGCTGTCAATTAAAATAACTGCAAAATAATATCGCATTTGAGGCTATCTATCACAAAATGCTCGCATTTGACACTTCCTTATCATTTTCTTAACCTATAATTTGAATATCAAAAGTATTTAATTAAATGTAATGAATTCAAAGATTGCAAACAAATGCATATCTGATGAATGCGTTTACATTTAACTCTTTCATATCAATTATGAGTTTAATTCTGAATTCAAGAAAAACAAAACTCTTGTTTTTCGCAAAAGCAATGAATGGAAGAAAATTATTGTTTTTTGTTAATGAATGCATTGAATGTATATTTGGTACAAACATTCGCATACATACCCTCAGAACCCACTGTTTGTCCAAATTGTTGCTTTTGCTGAGTAATTCGAGGAAAGCCGTTGACCGCACGACTAGGAACTGGTTGTTGTGTTAGACCATTACCATTGTATTGTGGGCGCTGTGTTGACACTGGTTGTGGTGCTATCGGTTGCTGTTGGTCTTGGTCTTGAGTCGAGTCTTCGTATTGTTGTGAAAATTGTTGATTTTGTTGAGGATCGGGTTCTTGTTGTAAGGCAGCACTTCTTCGTCCTGTTAGTTGTCCATTGCGAATGACTATGGTGCGTCTGGTTGCGGGGGCAGGAGGAAAGCGCTGGTCGAAAAAGCTTATTTGTGCTGCCATTGCATTCACTAAAAGTGCTGTCAATTCAAATGAAGCTAAAAATTATTTTCTGAATAATTTGTTTGAATCTCTCATTGAATGTATTAAAGGATTGATTTGTTTTCCAATTTGATTAAAATTTAATGAATAATTGATTTTATTACTTATTTATTTCCTAACATTTAATATTAAATTTATTGAATTGTTGTTTGTATTCGTGATTTTATCATTGATTTTCTAAAATGTTTACTGAAAAAAACGATCGCACAAAACAAATGCATAAATTTAATGCTAAGTATAAATATTAGGAAGTTTTGCAGAAAATCATAGTTTTTTATTTTTTGCCACAACTTATAGAATAAGCTGTTTTTTAATTAATGAAATGTAAGTTTTTTTGGAATTTAGTTCAGACCTAAACTTAAGATTATTTTCATTGCAAGAGATTTGAGTCTTAAATAAAAAGAGATTTTGTTTTGTTGAAAAATTATTTGTCTGGTAATTATTCTTTTTATAATCTTTGCTCTCTTGTGATGAGCAAAGTATTATCTTTTGTGAAAAATAGTTTATTTAAAAACATGCCGAAAATTACTTATTGGGTAATCTTCACTAAATCTTCGCTGAAATTCAATTCACTATTAAATGAATTATTTTTCACTTTCCTATTGAATGAAACACTTGATTAATAACTAAGACTTACAATGGTCACACTGTTTATTAGTTAGAAATTGAATTGTTTCTGAGTAAGTATATTGTTTAAAGCTGAGTGAAATATCTAGAATTGTAATAGATTCGATTTCGAAAATATTTGATTTAGATTTTAATGTAATATAAAAGATATGTCGAAAACATTTTCAATTCAAACGCAATGAAAGAGTAATTTATTGTTCAATGCATTGAATGAAGGAATAAATCATTTATTTTCTTCATAAAAGTCTTTAGAAAAGTTGTAATCAATTTTGATTTGGGAGTTCAGAGGCTCTCAAATGCTATTCATAATCTTTTATCCATTATTTAAGTTCGTTTAGAATTTGGTGAGCAGAGCAGCTCAATATGTTCTTGTTAATATTGTTCAGTGATTCTCTTAGAACGCATCAGCTCCGTTTTGCTCTCAAGGATTACATGATAACTCAGTCTCTCTTTTTTGATTATGGTCATTTGACATTTGAGAACTAATGCTGGGCTTATGAAATATTAACCATTTGGTAAAAAGCAAATTACTTGAAAAATGATCTCTCCTTTGATTAATTAAAATTATTTCAGAATTAAAGTAAATTTTGAAAACATTTATGTAATCTCTTAGAAGAATATATGAATGAAGTGTCAAAATATTATTTATTAAACTGATTGTCATTTATATCAATGAGTTGTTTAATTAAAATGGATGACTTTTACTTACCTAATGTTAATTGGGTTGTAATGAACTTCATTTTGATTAGCGGTGATTCTCAGATTAATTTTGAGCAATGTCAATTCAACTAAACTAAGAGAATCAATGAAAGCATAGTTTGTTTTGATTATTGAGAAAATAATTTCTCGAAAGTTATGTCGATATCCAAACAGCTGTCAATTGAGGCACAAATAATGAGTGACTTTACCTGAAATTTAATCAAAAATTTTATGATTGATCACAAGTTTGCAAAAACTAAACAATAATTTAATTTAAATATTCTGAACGATAACAACAAAATTGGAAGAAACAGATTTGACTCCAAATCACTTTTTCTATCAAATAGTAATTACAGAGAAAGTGAGAGAAAAGAGTTTTTCATTTATTGATAATTATTATTCACTTTATTATACAATTGTGTGGAACTCATTCAATATTTTGAACATCTTTTCAAAGCAAATTCACTGATTGTCTGAACTTTCGATTTCAAAATGCCACCACTTTTATATGAATCTGTGCTCTCCATTTGTGTTATCGCATAACTGAAGATGGGATGGAAATTCAAACAAACAAAAATTTAATTCAATAGTTTGTGAACATCACAGCCTGAATTTTCACAAAAATGGGCCGTTCTGTGAGATGAGCTGCAAAATTGGTACCGGATTTTCGAGAAAGTAATATGCAGTGAAAAGGGCTGGTGGGCCATCCACTCCAAGTTGGTTTACTTTTTCTTGAAAACTCAAGTGCCTACTGAAGAACATCCCAAATATTATTTTCTCTGCTCTCTCTCTCTCCCTCTCTCTCTCTCTCTCTCTCTCTCTCTCTCTCTCTCTCTC
>JAQGCS010000222.1:0-29598 GCA_034702105.1 Fuscozetes fuscipes
TGTTCGACAAAAACAATGCTTACGGTCGGCGCAAATTGCAAGCAAAGTCAGTTCAAAAACTTCTAAGACGTGTATTAAATTATAGTAATTTGACTCATTTAACCCTTTAAAGACCACAAAGGAGTGCAGCGCCCACTCCAATTGAATTTAAATTAATTCGACATTTAATGGATGTAATTATTATAAGACGAGCTAGGTTTAGATTCTCAAACGCCTCTCCACTTTAGTGTGGGTTCAGTTGATTTCACAGACTTGAGAGACATTTGGGATGACTATGACTTTATTGATAGTAATTAACATTAATATACAAATATACGTATATTACTGATTAATATACAGATATACGTATATTACTGATTAATATACAGATATACGTATATTACTGTTAATTACGAATGGAGAGACTCAACACAACATAATATTGCAGTGAAGAGTAGAGTAAAGGGTAATGCGTTTAAAATTTCAGGTGAGAGACTTCACTGCATTACACAACGCATACAAATGCATTGAATTTATGTGGACACTGCCCATCATGTCGTTCCTGTCGTGAAATTTTTGCAATAATAATATGATCAAACAAAATTTTACCTTTCATTAATCAGTAGACAAGACATTAGTCTTGTAGGAAAGTCACATAAATGATCTTGGCAAGAGTGTTCGAAAGACAATTTATCGCAGAACAAGTTTTCCCAACACATATGGTCGCAACTCAAATGTTCGCATCCATTTGTTCGCATAATATTTATTCCAAAAACTTAGATCCTAGCCTCATAATATTTTCACAGCATAATAAGACAAGGTTACCCAAATTACAATTTAACATAATTTAACATAGCCAAATCTAATCTAACTTATTTTATTGTATTGTATCCTATCCTAACCCAAACGGATTTATTTCCTATACGGTATAGGCTATACCTAATTATTTTTCAAAATATATTGGCAACACTGTATAAAAGCACAAAAATAATGAGAAGTCGTTTCATTCGTTTCAATGTATTCGTAATAATGGAAAAACTTATGAATAATTTATTAAACTTTATTAATATAATAAATTTAAATTATTTTTTGACAAAACGTTATTTTATTTACAATTTATGATAAGTCAGTAGAAAATTAAATGCTTTTTAGTTGTTTCTGAATGAATTAAAATATTCGTATGAATTAATGTATATATTCTTCTAAAAAATACTCTAAAAATCAATAAAACATTTTACAAATATATATAATATATAATAAATTGACGACAAATTCCAAAAATATTAGTAGTATTTCAGTGGAATATTAGTTCAGATCAATAGTTTGAGAGTTGAATAAAAGGTCAACACCACGAAGAGTTGGTGTCATATTGGAATGATTTCTTATTTGTAGGAAATGATGTAGACGTGTTGTCGAGTCGAGTGATCAAGGCATATTTGCTATGATTCTGTTCATTCATTTTGCTGTTAATTAATGGATTTGAATAATTGGTGATAATGGGAGATATGGGAGATATTGTTTTTGATGTCAGACTTTGATTCTGAAGATTATTATTATCACAATTTATATTACAAAACAGATCGTTAGCAGCGATGGTCTCAGTGTCGAAGTCTGTGTCGTAGTCGTCTTCAGAGCCTTCCACTGAAGAATTGGTTACACTTTTAGTGTGAACTGGATTTCCATTAAAACAATATTTAGTTTCAATCATATGTCTCGACGGCTGCGATATCTGTGATAATGGCGACTGACTCTTGAGAAGTGCGGCCGCAATGATGGGCGAACTCGAACTCGATGTCGAACAGGAAATGGGAGACGACGACAGCGAAGAGTGTGATATTGCGTTAGATATACGCGGAGTGGACTCACTTTTCTTATTGTCTGTTTTGACTAGAATTTGCTGATAGTTTTTGGTTTTCTCATGACTTGAACTAAGACTGTGTTGACTACTATTGGTCTGTGAGGTAGCCGTCGGCCCCTCTGACAAACCATTGGGACTTAGTTCACAATTATTCAGATGACTGTTTAGCACGACTTCAGTTGGTGTGAATACTTGCGAATATGTCGGCGGCGGAGAACAACTGCCGGTAGAGTCAACTAATTGTTTTCTGCGTACGGACGCAGTCGGCGCCGGCCGTAAAGTGCTTTCATCGCCATTAGTGTTAAGGACAACGATTTGGTTCATTGTATTCAACAGTTTGTTGCTATCATTTGTGGTCATCTGAAGCGGAGATTTACTGATTGGGATCTGATAGCCATCGGCATCAGTCAGTCCTTCTCTGTTGGCTCCAATCAGTTCAATATACTTGAACTGTCCGTTTTGATAGCAAGGCACTATTGTAGAGCTGCTCGAAAAACTCTGAGCGGACGAATTGTTCGAATTTTTCATACTATGAGTGGAGTTTCCTATTCATTCAAATTAATTAAAACTAATTAACTATTGATTTACGAAAAATATGTTAAAATTCAAAATTTGACAAATTATTTAAAGCTCTTAAGCGTAAGACAAGTGTTAGTAAAATATTTTGAACATTTGGTCACTACCTGCCTGTCTCTCATCCTCACTATATCCAGGGTTATCAAATCCTCCTAAAGCGCACACAAAATGGAAAAACAAAAAATAGGTATAAAAGCAAATAATTTAATGGAAATAAAAACAAAATCGAGAGTAAGATATAGACTTTGAATGAATATTAATGGAAAGTAAAGATATGGAGAAAATGACAGTTAAATGTCAGTTGAGTTAAGAATAGCAGAGAATATTAATAGAATAATAATATGCAGCGATTAGGCCAAAGGCTCGACCTTTCAATACAATGCAACTTAAACGCCACCAAAAGTAGATAACATGCTATCGATAAGAGCAGTCACTTTTGTTCCCAATTCTTATTCCAAACATTACTTACGGTTAAAGATATAGTTTTGGTTGTGAACTGTCGTAATGGCTGATGGATAGCGAGATATATTTTTCTTCATTTCCTCCAATGCATCCAAGCATTGAGCAAAATTAGGTCTATCCCCTCGTTCATAAGTCCAGCAGTGACGCATCAATTGGAACCTGATTCAAACGATTTAACAGGTTAAAATAAATAGTTACATACACTTATTGACATTATAACTTACGTTTCATCCGGACAGTTGTGAGGCCTATCCGGTGTTCCGCCGATTCTAACATAATTAAGAACTTCAGTATTGTTTTTGGCCTGGTAGGGCTGTTCGCCCAAAGACAACACTTCATAGAGCAGTACACCGAATGACCAGACCTTTGATAAAGTATTTGTTAAAATCAAATTAAATTATATGAAAATTTAATGAAGACATACATCGCTCTGTGATGTGAACACTCCATCTATAAGAGATTCGGGTGCCATCCATCGCACTGGTAGTAAACCTTCGCCTTCTTTTCGATAGTAATCAAATCCTGCCTTTTTGTATATATCCCGGGCTAACCCAAAGTCTCCAATTTTGACGACTCGAGTGTTTCGGTCAAAGCCGGAGACCAAACAGTTTCTCGCGGCTAAGTCTCGATGGATGTAATGCACTTCTTCTAAATATTTGCAGCCTTTGGCCACATCTGTAGAAATACTTATCAAATCATCCATGGTCAGAGGACTTGGCGTGGCATCACGAGGTCTGTTATTTCTCAAATACTTAAGAAGGTCTCCCCCTTCCATTAACTCCAATATTAATGAAATGCTGTTGTGGTCTAAACAAATGCCTTGCAATTGAAGAATGTGTGGGTGTTTAAAGTCGGCCATAAGTTTTGCCTCTTTCAGGAAATTGGATTTTTCCTCTTCGGAAGTGCCTTTTCTTAATGTCTTTATAAGAAAATTGCAGAAAATGAAGCAATTGATCTTCAGAAGCATAAATAATCTTACCTTGATGGCTACTTTTAGTTTTCCTTCCTTTTGATGCCAATATCCCTCAAAAACTTCGCCGAAGGCTCCTCTGCCCAGAATATGTTTTTCACTGATCTGTTCTCTTTTAATCTTGGTTATTCCTTTAAGATCATTGTCCCAATCAAAACAACTGTTATAACCAATTAAAATAACAGTTAATTATAATTACTAATCAAACAAAATATTAATGCTTTACCTGTTAGTGTAGAGTGCATTCATTTGGTGTGGGTGTCCCGGTAATTGAGGCCAGGGTACTAACTCCAGATCAGAATTTCTATTACTTCTATCGTCATCCAAAGCCTTTTTCTTCTGCTCCACAAAGTAATGCCTGCGATCTGTAGGCAAGTATTAAAATTGATTCCTTGCTCTTTCAAATTCATGCCTTTAACAAACTTATCATGCTAATATTAATTAAAAATGTCAATTACATATGAAAAAGATGATTATAACAGCGAAAATCAATACGACTGCGACGGCCACTGAAGTGATGGTAATTAAATCAATATCATCGGGAGGTAAGGGTACAGTTGGCCTGTACTCAAAAACTTGGCTCTCTTTACTAAAATTGCTAGCACCAAATTCACTTATAGCCCCAACTCTGAAGACGTAGTTTTTATCAGTGGATAAGCCATCGATAAACCAATAGTTTTCGGTAGAATTGTAAACAATAAGCCAATCATTTCGAGGACTACTTTCTGTAGATTTATCTGCGGTTTTGTACCACAAGTTGTACCAAATATTCTGCGCCCCATTTGCCGTAACTTTATTCCAATAGACTTTGTAAAGTGGTTGGTTTACTCCTGTTATTTCTACTACTTTTGGTGGTTCTGGCGCTTCAGGTGCATCACCCATAGTCTTGAAGACATATTTTTCATTTTCAGGCCATTCGAACAGTGATGTGGTCGACCTATAGGTCAGTAATAATCTGAAAGTGTATTCAGTGTTTGGCATCAGATTCTTAATCATAAACAAATATTTAGTCGAAGGCTGTGTTCTATTGAATTCCTGTCCAATCCATCTCTGATTACCAAATCGGGAATACTGAATGGTGTGCTGACCTATTTCGGAAACACTTGAATTGGACAAAGGTGATATCCAACTGACTTTAAGATAACGGGATCCCTTCTGTTCCAAATATATTTCATTGGGCAGATTATATGTAGTGACCGAGACAACTTCACTGTCGCTATAATATAAGCCGTCACTAGAATAGGCGCGAATGCTTATGTGATAAGTGAGCCCTGGCTTTATACTGTCGGTCAGTCGCATCAAAAATTTGTCACCAAATCGGGTTGTGTTAGGTTTCTTAGTGTAAATAGCCTTGTGCCAATTTTGATCTTTTGAGGAATACCATCGCATTTCATAAAGAATGGGATCACCATTGGGTTTCTCTGGTGGTTCCCACGTTACCAAAATCTTGTGAGGAGTTTCAACTTTTGCGTTTACATTCCTAGGAGGAGAGGGTTTAGACTCTGCTGTTTCAAAGTTGACAGGAGGACCAGGAAGGTTTATGGAATTGTTGGCAGTGTAGTAGTTTCTAACGGCCACTCGAATCGTATAATTAGTGAATGGTTCCAATCCAGTGATGGTTATGGTATTGTTGAACGTCTCGATTATTTTACAGCCCCTAAGACTGAGCCCACATTCATATAATCCGTCGGACATTACTTTGCCATAGAATACAGTGTAGAGAACTGAAGCCAAAGTTGTCTTGGAACAGCCCAAAGGACGCCTTACATCTTGAATGGTGATGGTCAGACTGTTCGCTGTATTGTCTACTAATCTGACGCTTTCGTGATATTCCATCGGCACAAGACATTCAAAATTAGGGTAGGGCTGTAAGTGATCGCTTAGGGCTTTAATGCCATGAATTGCATTGGCCGTTTCAGACAGAACTAAACGTGGTTCATTAACTGATTGTCCACTTTTCATAAGATTTGGCAAAGCTTTGAATGACAACATTTGATCAGATTTTTTGTTTGAATCAATGATTTGTTTCCTAATTTTGTAGACATTGCCTAACGTCGAGTTCGACCAATAAATGAAATCGCTGTCGACTGACATCGAAGTCGGAGGAAAACCATAAGTCGAGTTTATAAGTACCCGACAGTAACAGCCCAACATATCACTGGCCATTATTCGGTCATATTTTGAGTCAAACCAAATCAGTTCTGATTTGCCATAATTTGATCGATCGATTGCCAGCGATCTGCCAACAACTGGATGGGTGGCACAGTTACAAGAATCAGAGGACACGTCCCGTTTGGTCTTCAGTTTGTTTTGCTGGAAAAATAATCGGACATTCGATGTCGACGTTTTGATAGAATTAGTGCTACACATTTTCATTTGCCCCTGGTTCTTATTGAACATTTCTGTCCAGACTAATGTACTCGAAAACGGATCGATCTCCAGGTTTGTGATAATTACATTGTTCTTTGTGGTAACCAATACTGGTCTGGCAGTGGAATCGCTCAAATCGTATGACCAGATGGTACTTTTCGGCGAACTTATATCAGTTTCAGACCAATAAAGTTGTCTACTGATCCAATCAACAGTCAGACCAGTGCCGGGAGAATACATCTGATGAATAATTGTGATGTTAGTGCCGTCCAAATATGATTTCTTGAGAATGCCGTCCTCTTCCACCCAAAACATGAGATTCTCTTTACTTATATACGTAACCGAAACCGGAATAATAGCTTTTGAGGTCAGAATCTTCTCCTCATGAGAGTCGATATCTGCCATTCGAATGGAATCACTTTTGGTGACCAGTAGTCGTGGCACAGGATGCTCTTGAGAGCTGTGAGCATTTATTATATCACTGGGCGGCCCATCGCCCGCTTCGGTGAAGGCTTGAACTTGAAAATAATAGGTGGTATTGATTTTAAGATCACTCAAATAGATTTGATGCAATTGACCCAAAACTTTGATGTTTTCGACTTCAATATTCTTTTGACCGGATTGTAATGACCAAGCGTTTACGGTGTAACCCAAAATCACACCATTTGGCAGTTCAGGCGGAGACCATCGGAATTCGGCGTGAATTTTCTCAATCGAGTTGTCATAAGTTGATCGCTCATAACTAATGAAACACCTGGGCTTCGATGGTTTGGTCGGTATAGACATCGGTGAATATAATTCTATGATCGTCTGCTTAGAAGACGCCCAATAAGTGAAGGCACGGATTCCCAACTTGATCTTGGAATAGGGCGGCAACCGATTAGCTAATGGATACGGATATTTGGTTTTTCGAGTAATCATCGAATGTTTATGATTCTGAAAACTGTCCTCGATCACCAACTCATAAAATACTTCGTCATAGTTTACGTTTTCGCATTTTTTCCAGAATATGGTGAAGTTATCCCAACTTCCCGTCAGTTTTATATCTTCAACTTTCATATCACTGGGGATCACCTGAACCTCATCCAGTGATTCAAATCCACCGGGTATTGGTTGAAGTGAAGGGTCGACTACTGTTAATGTGTTGATGTCGTTGAGTCCCAACCCTTTAAGAACTGCAAAGTTCTCTCCATTGACTTCACTAATCAAAGCGTGATTTTGGTCCTCTTCTAACCAAAACATACGATCAGAATAGTAGGACAGCGGACCTCTTAAATGATTTTCAGATAGTTGTCCAACAAATTTAACGGTTTGTGGTACTAAATCGGCATTATTCTTGCTTGCTGATGAGGCACTATAGAGTACAACCTCACCATAGCTTCTGAGTATCCAAAATATGAGATTCTGTTCGAGATTTAGAGTCAAACCCATAATGTGTTTACCGGAGAAGAGATCAGTTTCTGTATATTTCATGCGATTCATGCCATTGAGTCGCGAGAACTCAACGCTATAACCGGTCGCCCAATAGATATAACCCCTTATTGAGTCGATGGCTATTTCTTTAGCGAATGTCATTATTGGTAGGGGTTCTGAGTGACTGCCGTCCAGATTGGATCGGGATATCTAACAAATGATAATTTCATATTTAATATTCTGATCACATCTTGTACTAATGTAAATGCAAATTATTATTAATATTGAGAGAGCCTACCATTCTCTGTGCAGGACTGGACCAGTAGAGCTTAGGTGCCAACCAATCCACTGCAATACTCGAAGCACTGGTGATATTACTAATTCTGGTGAGCGATGCGTGAGATGTCAGGTTATAAATGTAAATATGATTCTCGCCATTAAGAAAGACGACATCCCTGTACCAACTGATATCTAATTGAAAATAATTTCAATCAATTTAGTTCCCAATCATTCTATAATTGGAAAAAAGTTTTAGGAATTCCTATATATTTGTCGCTAAGATTAGGGCTTAATTAGGTTGAAGTGTTTGTTTTGAAATATAAACTCTGAACTGAACTTGTTTATATTTTGTTTATATTTTGTTTATATTTTGCTTTAATTTTTGTTTGTTAAACATTTTGTGGCAGATATTTGACAAAAACAGGAATTTTTGTCAAAATATAAACAAAAGATTGAAAAACACTGACTTTTTTGTAATTAAATGAAATAATTGGCTCATATCGGGTGTCAGTTGTGTTTGTCGTTGGCATATATGACAAACAACTAAATGGTCAGCTGTAAAATGTTATTGAAGCATGTACAATCTAATTTATGATCATGTTAGACTGGAGACTCATCAAATTTATTTATATTTGGCTCAATTAAGAAAATATCGCCACATTTTGGGCAGAGTAACAGACAAAAGCAGTTAACTATTCGAGGCCTGTATGCCCTGTGTATGCCCTGTGTATGCCCTGTGTTGGCCGAGTTTGGGCACTCCTATTATGAAATGATTATAAAAAGTTGAAAGTCAACAGTGGTTTCAATTTATATACGAGAGTGAAGTTTATGGTCTGATGGCTGAGAAAATTCTTTGCCTTTTCATAAGATTTCAAGTTTTGAATTATAATTAGTTCTGAAAATATAGTTTCGATAATAAAAATCTTTAATAGTTTTGCTTTTATTTATTCCTCGATTCAACACAAAAGTAGATTAAAATTATCGAAAGCCGATTAAAAGCTAATGTAAATGATATTCAATTCGATTATTTGAATAATTTCTTATTCATAAGCTTTTGTGAGTTCGACCCCTCCTTACAGTCCTTACACTTAGTTTTTGTTAAATAAAGTGATGAATATTTTAAGAAATTCATATTTGATTAAAGCGTTGAAAGAAAGCTAATTATAGAAAAAGCAAACATAAGGGGAATACCATTAATAGTGGTTCCATTCATATTCATTCTGTGGACCAAATGCTCGACTCTGTCCCCAACGATATTAGATTTAAGTATTCCTTCTCTTGTGCTCCAGAGTGCAAACGGATGTCTTGAATGAGGTTTAATTTGCTGCAAAGTCTTTCCATGGAAGGTGTGACTCCAGGTGCCATTGCCTGCCCTGCTGTATGCCCGCACTCTAATATCATATTCTGTGTTGGGGCTGAGCTCAGCCGCTTCGCAATGAGTTCCGGTTAGTCCTCTGTCAAGAAATGCAATCCGAGACAAAGTTTCTTCGATACTGACTTCATATGACCATTGCTGCCATGCACCCTGTCCTTTGTCACCCAAAAGATCTGGCTTTTCCCACACAATCTTAGCAGTAGTGTCCAAAAATACTGACTGTACATTCTTGACTGGGTTTAAAGGCACGGGATAGGGTTGACTATTGTAGTCGAGCACACACAGAGAGACTAAGACATTGGCCTCGACCTGAGTGGACGAGTGGTGATATTTACCACTATCCGACTCAAACTCTTCTCGAAACACTTCACTGCCTTTAGTAAAGTAAAAGAGGTTTTCGTGAACCACAAGATTCTCGATATTCTCCAACTGATCGCTTCGTTGCGAATTGTGTCTCACATTTGTTCGATCGTTGCCATCGATGGTAATCGAGAATATGGAGGCCTCGCGACTGATGGGCACATATATACGATAATTAATGAAGTCGACCGCAAACGTGTTGACAGATGACTCTTGGAATATGAGATTCGCATAACTATATGTAATGACATCGTTAGCGATGAGCGCCAGATCCACTCTATAGAGACTAGCAATGTTTGTATCACTGATGGACAGCCAATACAGATATCCGTTATAGGGATCCACTTTCATGTCTGCAGGTCTTGACTTAAATCCAGTGATGACAGACTCCATAAGATCGCCATCGAGATTACAGCGGCTGATCTTTGTTTCCTCAATCATATATAGCTTATCGCCCAACCAGTCCACTGACAGGTGTGACGGACGACGAGATCTGTCCCTAACTATAGTTCGCATTTGTTTATTATTTTCATCCTTAAGGGAAACTCTGCGAACAGTTCCAGAAGTGTCCGAAACGAAAAGAAATTTATATTGAACATGAACGGCCAGACCACTGATATCGGCACTGGTCGTGAAATCATTCAGTCTGAATATGACTTCTCCGTCAAACGGAAACTTAGGATCTCTTTTGATAACCTCTTTATCTGTGGCCAAAATAACTTCAGGCAGTGTTGACTCGCTTTCATTTGACTCAATATCTGACTCAAGTGTTGTGCAATTGGACAGTGTTTTGGGTCCTTCGCCAAAATTATTGCGCGTCACAACTGATATTATATAAGTGGTGTTGACTTTGAGTCCGTTCCACATATAATGTAAACTTTTATTAAGTCTTAAATTAATGTCTTTATCACTATTTATGTGTGAATTAAGAATGTCTTTGACAATAGTGGGACCGCTCGGGTACTCATTCAGGTACAGGGCGTAGGAGATTATCGGTCCGTTTGGGAAACGGGGCGGTTCCCAACTGACAGATATTTGAGAAGAGCTGACAGGAATCAGGCTTTTGATAATTGGCGGTGAAGAGGGCACACCATATGCTAGCGTTGAGATTACGACACTTGGATGGGAGAACAGAGTCATCCCATATTCACGCAAAACAATCCATTCCACTCGAAACCGATACTGAGTATATGCCTCGAGTCCTTTGATTTGCACACGACTAGTGCTGAGTGATTTGTTTGGCATATAGTAGTTCCAATCGCCGCCCAACAGCTCATACCTCCATTGCACCAAATATGTGATATTCTTAAACGAAGATGTCTTCCATTCAATAGTTAACGACTCGTTGGTAAGCGAATCGGCCACAAGATATGGGGCCAATGGAGTGGACACTTCTTCTTTGATTTTTTCGATATATACACCCTGAGCATAATTGCAGCCCAACACACAATATAGCACCTAATGGACAGACATAGCCTTAGAGTAATTCAGAAATGCTAAGCGCAGGCAATAATTGCACAGGAATTCAGTTGAGCCCCGCATTTAAATGTAAATGAATGGCATTACATGAATGGCTGTGCACTTCATCATAAGCTCAAACTGGTATTGGATTTAATGAATTCATAGATTATTGACTGACTTTTTTGTTTGTGCTTTCATTATAACGATAGTTAAGCAATGATTTGAATACGAACTGGACAATAATGAATCAAATGTCTCACCCAATTATTTACAGTACTCGAGTCATTACACGCCTGAGTGCAGGTCGGCTGGGCTTCGGTCCACCGCTGGCACCCAATTCGACACTAAAATTGTGATAAAAAGTAATTTTATTGATATTTCTCTCTTTGCAGACAATATTCTGTGAAAATTTTATCAAACCATTCAATGTATTTATAAATATTTGCAAACAAGTCATAACAGATTGAGTCTAATAGTTTTTATGACAGATTTGATTTCACGTGCGATGCAGTGATAAATGTGTCCCATAATTATCGGAATCATTTTTTTACTCAGTCAGCCTTGATATTAATATAGAATTGTTTGAGTGTTCAAGTCGTCAAATATTTATTTCAAAGCATTTTTTCATTAAAATGCAATATATGTTTGTCCCAAACATTTAATGTTTTCGCGATTATGTGCTATCATTTGTTTAAACTATTTGTTATGCATTTTGCGAATATTTTACACATTTTAAAGTATTTATTTTTCGCATCCACTAGTCAAATACAATCGGTGTAAACAAGGTGACCCATTCATGAAAATTTCTTTCCATTTTTCTTTTAAACATTTAGTTCTTCGTAAACGGTTTTCCAATTTTCTCGATTGATAAACTATTGAGCTAATCCAGGTTAAGTCAAAATAGTTGGTCAGTGGAATGTGTGTTCGATTATTTGACGACTAATTACTGGTCTTTATCTGCATCTGTATTCAAATTTCAGTTATTTGAGTTAACCAGCGGTCAAATGTTGAGGAAAAACATGAGTCCTATTTGAGCCCTGAGCTCTTTTTATAAATTGTACAGAACATTTTTAGCCAATAACTATTCGATCATATACAAACAGCAGATTGTGTCCATGCAAGTCTCTAATTTTAAAACTCTATTTTAAGTCATTTTGATGTTTGTTTCAGAAAACAGATCCTCATTTGGCACAAACCAAATGACTCGGATTAGTCATACGAGTAATTGATGAAAGCCAGTGTTGATTGGCTTAAATAGCAACTTCATTTAACCATGTTGATCTCATATTTCCTTTGTGCATAGCATGGGATGAGTTATGCATGAGCGATGGTAAACAAACGCCAGTAAATGACGAATGCAAAAAATAACTGAAATATTTATTAGTCGATGACATTTGCGTTTCTTTTGTATTACAAAACAAGTATTCATACAATTATACGAAACGACAATATTTCCCATTGAATTAATAACTTTAGAGGTTTGGAGTGTCCCTCCTATTCCTATTTGCAATCTGCTAAGACTGCTATGGCCTGGGGCTGACTGTCACTGCCTTATATTCCAAAGCGTTATGATCTTAGCAATGAGTTTGTGCCAAGATTTTATGATCTCTAAGCATTTATTTCAATTGCCTAATAGAAGGGAGAGTTCTACTAGCAACCTGAGGCTCCATCGGGGGTGGGGGTACTTATGCGGGGGTGAACGCCGGAAACTGTCAGAACTATACTCTGAAAAAATCATTAAAGTCCTAAAAAAATCATTACTTTGACAAAGGTGTAGCAAGGGCACACACAAAAGCATTTATTAATTAACGATCAAATTTTGACCCCGCTGATTGACCCTATACCGTTGACACTGAATGATGCTGATCCCACCCAATTATTTGGGTAGAGTAGAGTATATCCGCGCAGATTTTAAAAAAGTGTTTTCCATTATCAGTGATTTATTTTAATGAATGCAAACCTCTCTTTTGTGTTGTTGAGCACAGGAATAGCACAGGAATATTTCCGGCCAGAATAGAGAGGCATTACATGAAAGGCAGAAAAAATTCCTACGCAAAGGTGGGGAGGAATAGCGAGAGAGAGAGGATGTTACGCCTCAATGGAGAGCCGGCGCTCTTCCCGGAAACCCATTAGTTCATAGTAGAGATTTGTATTTTACCTTTCGTCAATTATTTTGTTGGGGCTCTAGTAGTAAAAACTTTCCCAGGTTTATTACCTGTGCCAAACACTAGATTGGCCTCATTTTTCCGGAAATATTTCGGCCAAAGTATACTATGATTAGATATGAGTCTTATTTAATTAGAAAAATTCAAATAACCTCACATTTTGAGGGACAGCATATCCTAGTTTTGAAAAATGAAAAGTTATGAATACTTGTAGTGCACAGAAAGTAGAGCATCATATGTATTGAATGCATTAATTGGTTATGATTTGATGGCTGGGCTTTTAATAACAATTTCCTCATTAAATACTCTGTGAAATAGTTTTTTTCTGGGCTTCAATCAAGTGTTGACTAAAAGCTCATAACTTGTGAGTAATATTTCAATGCAGTTATCAATTGCAGCACAGAATACAGAATAGAGGACTGTCTTTCATGTGGAGCCAAAAAGAGAACATTTGCACTCATGCTGTGCCATCGAATAATCAATTGGAGCCCTCATATGAATGTTATTCAAGGCTTTTGGAGATCACAAAAACATAACTGATATGAAAATAATGAAAAATTGTTAATAATATAACTCACAAACAAATGTATTGCAATTGATATCAATACCAATTGTAAACTGTTTTTCAGATGAAGAGACCGTCGATGCATATCTACCAACAACTCAATCCATTGAGTTGTGGACAATCATTTCATTCAATTCATTTCCATTACTGGAACGAAAATTTAGTTCAACAATTGAAAAATGGTTTCAATTATTGAACAACACTTGCTTTAAGTGGATGCAAATATTTATTACAATCACTGCTTGTATTTAACGTTTATCTCTTAATGAATGAGAGCACCTCATATGCACTGGTAGGTATTGATAAATGTTATGACTTACTTGTTGCAATTTACAGCTCTCATTGCATGCGATGTCGAATACATTCTCCTCGAGATTCTGCAAAATAAGAGTAATTTTTTAATACATTTGGTCATTTGGTTTCGATAAAGAAAAAGAAATTTAGTTTAATCTCTTATTTACTGTTGACTTAAGATGAGTACCGAAAGCGATAATTTACTCAAATTGTGTTAATTAGGCACAGATTATGAATTACTAATCAATAAGAATATAATTTCTCACTTTTCATGCACATGACATGCCGAAGTGACCAAGGGTAATTTAGAGGTAATGAGTGTATTTTGAAGTTATTTTCAAGGAATTGCAAGTATATGTTGTGACCACACATATACACAACAATTTTCTTTAGAAAAAGTTTTGCAATTTTCATTTGAAATGTGTTGATCGCATACCACCTGTTAGGGCCCGCATTCACTTTAGGCATAGAGCTTGCCCATATCTCAGTATAACATTTGAGGGATAGGTCACTAATGATTGTTTTAAGAGAACAACCATTTCTTAAATGACTGACCAAATTATGGGATTGTTTTATAACTAATTTTTCATTTTATGAATTATTGTTTATTCAGTCAAGTTTTTAAAAATAATTCATCAAAACAGTTATTCAGAGCACTCGTCTCTGTTTGGAAGCCTTCAAAGTTTATTCTCAAACATTAAACTTAAGATAATATTCGAATTTTTGTGGAGTTATGCAAAAATTAAAGACTTAGACCTACTTTTCAATGAGAGTTCACTTCAGATAATATTTTGATTTTAAAACTCTTATTATTAGTTTGAAAACATATTTCGTGAATAATTAAACTCAAAATCATTGTTATCTTCAAATTAAATGATAATAACGAAGAGGAAAATAATTTTACCCTTCAACTCCTCGTTTCTTACGCACTAATACTCATTGAGAATTGACCTTATAGGTTAGGTTATACCTTAACAGATATTTTTACAATACATTAAATCCACGCATTTAATTCTAATACAATTTAACAATTTAACGTTCTTGAAGGGTATTCGCCCTAAAATGAACCCAGAATCAATTTATTTGTTTTCTAAATTAACAATGTCTTATTGGAGAATTAACACTTGGGCAGTCTATTTGAAAGGGTGGAAGCTGTCATGGACCATTAACTACTTTAGATTAAATATAAAACAAATCAATAGAATCGCATGAAAATAATTTTATGCAAACATTCGGATAATAAATAAATTTAGAGTCGATTTTTCAAAACCGGGACTTAAAGCAAGTCATCAAACGTTTTGAATATATCGTAAAATTAAGGAAAAATTCAAATTAAATTTTTTTCTTCTCTTTCCTCAACATTTTGTAGAATATTAAAATTTCAAAGATTCAAATCCTTTTCTGAAATTATAAATAATTCATAGATTGAGTTCAAGCACCTACACCCAAACTTGCAAACAGTGATGGTATTGAGCGCTAAACCAAAGCCAGTGCTCACATCAGATCCTCTTTTAATCAATTTTCGAGAGCAATGTTGAAACAAAAACAACTCGAAATGTACTTGAATATATAAGTTGAATTTATTCTGACATATATTCAAATTCATTTCAATTGAATGTCTGAGCAATTGGTGTGAGAAAAGCAAAACTACTCAATAATAATATACTCATTATTATTGCCTATTGTTTGCCAAAAGATATTTTTCGCTAAAATACATACACTTATGAAACCATAACTTATGTATTGCTTCGCAAAAAAAGTTTAGAGAAAACTCTCTGTGAAGTCAAGTATTTGCGTTATGTGTTTGAGAGAAAACTTTTTACTTATTCGTCTCTTTTCTTGTTTTAAACCGTGTTATGTTATGCTCGGTTTGAAAAATAAATACGAGGTGTGGCTTATTATTTGTCTGTTAAGTTATTTTATAGTTCGGAATATATTTTTTCTGCTTTTTTTCATCTGAATCTCATTATACAAAAATAGTTGCATTTTTATGCCAAACAATTTATTGCAATACTTTTCAATATAAATGATTACTTATTCGAGAGCTGAACGCAAATCAAAATATAAATTTTCAAATAAAATATTTCATTTCAAATGTTTTTCATATAAAAAGGTAGAGAAAACTAATTAAATAATCTCAGCAGCACTGCATTCGGGCCCAAACTTACTCATCGAACATACCTGTGCCGAGCGCTTTCTTAAGTGAAGGATTGTGCTGTTTGTCAAAGGAAATTGCTGAGTAGGGATGGTCAAGGTCTGTGGCTCAAGGGGTAAAATAATGAGGTCTGAGACGGACCAAATTATGGGTAATTTGCATTTCTCAACAAACATAAACTTCACCAAATTTTGAAGGATTGTTTCCAAATATTTAACGATCGATCAGCATACTTTACGATTTTTTACCAATAGTTCAATCTTGGATATCAACGATTGAATCAGATGATCAATAAAAATTTTATGTAGTTTTCATCGATGAGATCTGTATCAGAGGTTTTAGGGACTGGTCTCTCATTCTGAGCAAAAGAAAAGAGTATTTGTGGAGAGATTTAAACTTTAACCGAATTGTTGGGTTGTTTTACGACTAAATTTTTTGAATTATTCAAAACTATGTTTCAAAAGTAATTCATTGAAAAAGCAGTTATTCAGAGCATATGAGCACTGAATTCATTTGTTAGCAGAGTTTCGATTCGAAGTAAGACTTCGACAATAATTTCGTTTTTCTGCTTTAGTGCCACAAATATTCAAAGACTTGAGTCTACTCTTCAAAGCTTTTCTGAATATTTATTTCATTCTTTGTGTGTGTATTTCATTCAAGAAACTCCGGCACAGGTAGAAAATCACTCAATGAATGAGTGAACGAGTGTGTGAGTGACGACTGCGTGTGCGACCCATGAAAGAAAGAGAGCGTGTGAGTGAGCAGGGAGAAACGGACACAGAACGAGAGAGAGAGAGAGAGAGAGAGAGAGAGAGAGAGAGAGAGAGAGAGAGATTTCTTGAAGACAATGTATAGCACCGACTGTGAGAACAGATGCACTCTTTTTACGGACCGGACTTTGCGTTTTAGAAATGCGTTTTTCTGCTGAAAAGCAGAGGAAAGCAGTGCTTCGAAATGCAATTCAAGTGTTGTCTGTAATCATTGTAATGCCTTTAATGTAATGCATGGCCAGTCAAGGAGTCACACAATAGTACACTTTTGTCTGTTTTCTTCAACAGTTGGTCTACGGATGGATGGGTTCCTCCAGTGGCGAAAGGAAGTGCACAAACCTCCGCAACCCCCACAACCTCAAAAACCTGGAATATTAAACTAAGTAAACGCTTCAAAGTATGAGAAAATCACCGCTCGCTATAAAAAACATAATGTTTTTCATACATTTTACACAAAATTAGAAATTTTTTCAATTTGACCATACACACACACACACACACACACACACACACACACACACACACACACACAACTCCACTACCAAACACAACCATAATTATGTGATTTATTATGATATAAAGCTTAACAGTGCACAGAATAATAAAGATCAAATGCCTTTGTCCTCTTACACAATAATGAAATTTAACTTAAGATGTTAAAATTTAAGTACCGGAGTGGAGAAATATAAAAACAAACTTGATTCTCATCAAAAAGAGAATCCGAGTGTAACTAAGTTTTTATGAAAGAATTTTGCCTTTTGTTTGATATTCTTCTATAAAACGAAAAAATTTAAATAAACTCACTTTCAGTTTAAGGAAATTGAACAACAAAAAACTTGGATGAGCATATATTAAGCATATATTTAGCAAGATGTTAATTAACTTCACAGTTTTTAGCAAATACTTTTACCTCAAAGGTTTTCACTAATGAAATGGTTTCGCTTCAAATCAGTTTCTAATAATAGTTTACCTGAAGTTATAGATTACATAAGAACTGAACAGTTGGTTGAAAAGGGAGAAAAAGTAAGAAACAGTTGTTTAATAATTACCACGAGGTTATTGCATCCCTGTTCGCATTTTTCGATCACTTCATATGACAAAATCTGCTTGTTATGAAGCCACAAAAGTACAAAAATAAATAAAACAGTTCTTTTGACAACATTTTCAACAGGTAACAGCGCCATAGGTTTGCCTGTGCCTGGGCGAGTCTAGCATCCCTCAATCCTTTGATTATTATTATTATATAAAATTTTGATCATAGCTTTTGACATATAATAGGAACTCTTTGAGTCACAATTACATCAATTGTAGGCCTCAGTCAGCGGTACATAACTTCACTTCACTTTTTCAAAACTCGTATCCAAAAAACTTTTTTGAAACTTTGAAAACTTTGTTGAATTCCCACTCGTATACTATCCCCGGCCCTCACAAATGCATACTGAAGGACATGAATGAGGATCGTCTGCGAGCCATCAAGTTTTTGTATAGCTATTCCAAAGGACCAACTTGTATGTTGTGCTGAAGGGAGAGGTGGGTGAGAATTCAAATGACGTTTGGTCTCCAAAACTTGTTTCATTGGATAAGCACAACAAACACTGGGACTGAGCGCTCAGTTTTTCCACTTTAATAAAAAGTTTATTTTTACTCAAAAAATAATTTAATTCAAGTATTAATTCATTTATAAAACATAAGTTTATAGAAAATAATTTTTTACATTAAATATTCACAGATTTCAATGTCTGACTCTCGTGTCTGAATCAGTGTTTTGTTTGATACCATCAACTGATATACTCCTCATATTTTCGCACAGAATTTCATAATTGAAATTCTATTAGCCTTTGAATATTATAAATGAATCGCTTCTCACGAATAACAAACAAATCAAAGTATTGAATAACAAAACTTTGAAATTCTATACACAATATTAAAGTTCACAAATAATATGGAAATTTGTGCGCTTTTATACATTATATTGAATATCATTTTTTCACAAATTATGCACAAATTATATTACATTTGTTAATATACTTATTGGTTGGGAACAAAAGCAATGGAATCCCATCTCATATCTTATATAATAATTGCAATAATCATATATTGAATAACGAGTTTTAAAAGTTATTTCTTTGAAATATGAAATACAATAACCGATTAGTTATTATACAATGTTTTGTTCGGATGTCAGACACAACATAAGAAAAAGTTAATTAACTTTTTCTTTATTTTCGGCAATGGCTCGGAGTTTGGGAGTAATGTCCAAAAGCCATAAATATAATGAAATGAAATATGGAATTAAATGATTAATAAGAGTTTGGTAAAAAAGGCCATTCCTCAGCTGTTTTGACTCAAATCAGGCGACACTTTACTATTTCTGATTACTTTCATTTTTCGTTTTACTTTTTTATGATTTGACGATCGATTAGATTTATTGGACTTTTCGCTGCTCTGAGGCGACAGACTTTTATATGATTCGTATTCTGTGCCCAAAACAAAAATATAAACATTAGATAAATATTTTTTTAATTTTTCTCTTTAATAAATATCTAAATAATAGCGGCCTTTCACATATTTTTACCTTTTGTTTGTTTCGCTTCGCTTTTGATTATTTCTTCTTCAATGATGTCTTCTTCAGTTTGATTGTGGTGTACCTCAGCGTCTGTTGTAGTGTTGCTATCGATAGCTCTTGTCTGTTGAACACCGGATGTCTTATCTGAAGCACTCATCTTTTCATCAGATAAGGAATTATTTGTTAAAATATCATTGCTTTCATTGGAATCGGAATTATTTCCAAATAGATTTTCGTCGGTCTCTGAGGCTGAGCCCAACTTAGAAATAGATTCTTTGTCTTCGTTTATAAAATTACTCTTCTTATCAGATTTTGGAATCTTGTGGGTATTGTTGTGGTCATAATTAACATTCTGTTCATTACTATCGTTATTCATATCTTCATTGGTTTGTTCGACATCTCTAATGACATCTCCGATGGCTTTAAAGGGATTACCATTTTTAATGAACTCCTTCTCATTAGGAAATTCTTTGTCTTCGGAGTCAAAGCGTTTCTCCCGAAACTTATTGAGCCTCTCCTCCAAAGACTTTCTTTCTTGACTATACTGTTCATTAGAGTCGATTTCTACCCTATTATTCAATTGAAGCCAATTATTCGCAATAAAATTCAACAGCCATTGATAGCCGGTATCTATTGACGGATCAATTTTCTGTCCATTCTCTGGCCTTCTGTTTGCAGAACAAGTTTCCTATCATTTAATGAGATTATATTCAAAAGAATACAATAATAGAGTAATCACTCAAACGATTTGCGAATCAATTCAAAAATCTAATCATTAGTTAATCGCAAAGGAATTCATTAAAGAATTGTATTTCAATTCAAATGCAAACATAGCTCTCAATCTATCTGTCAATCAGATGAAGAACTTAAAATTTTTTTCATCAATGAATAAGCTTCAATTCAATTCTAATCTAGCAAAATAGTCTGATGTATAAGTAGTTCAAATATTTGTCTCAATAAATATTATTTTAAACTGAACTTTGTTGATTCGTGAGAAATATTTGAATAAAAACATCCCGTCTTTTGAATCAAACTTTTGTTTTCATTTCTTAATGATTTTTCTTAATCTAAATTCTCAAGAATTCAAAAAAATCTATGGTTTGGTGAAAAAAAGAGAGACTCACAACTTTGGTAGGACACTTAAATTTGTTGATAAGAAACTCCAATTTTAAATATTGACAGATATCCAGCTCTTCTAACGCTCCCTCGATATCTTGTTTATTGATTAAACTGTAAATAAAATTTTTATTATACTAATGTTCCTAAATATAAGTGAAGTCTATTTATTCAAAACATTTGAATATTGTATAAAATGAAGGGTCTTTCCGGCGAAAGTGGGCACTTCATATCTTTACATATCTAAATGCAAATGATCTTTGATATTTTAAATTCTGGGAAAATTAAGAATTTTCAATATTTATAATTCACACCAATATTTGATACAATACTAATCTATAGATAGAAAGTCGATAAAAGAAATGCAAACTAAAGATAACACAAATGTGAAGATATATCTGTGCTTTTTCTCAGATAATTCCTATAGAGGAGGGATAGCACTGAATGCGTGATTATTTACGAAAATATACAAACACGAGAATAGGCTTTCCACCGATCTTATCATTAGAGACCACTTCCTCGATGACATCTTTTACTTCGAGAACTCTACTGATATCGGATGAGTCGATAACGAAAATGATTCCATGAATTAATGCGAAATAATTTTTCCAAATGGCTCTGATTCTGGCGCCTCCGCCCAAATCATATATAACTACTCTATATTTGTCATATTTTTTCATCTCTAAGTTAGAGAAACCAATGGTCGGTATTATATCTTCCAAAGAATCTTAAAAACGAATAAAAATATTTATAGCACTTTAGCACAAATGGACTTTAATTTATAGAATAGATAATCAAAATGTGAGGCAAATTGCAAATGAGTTTACCTCCGATGAGATGTAAGGCAGTGGTCGTCTTTCCCGCATTGTCCAAACCCAGCAGTAGAATCTTGATCGTTGCCTTTTCACTGCGTTGACACCGAAAAGACATAAATATGAACTCAAGTCTTTTAAAAGCTTTTCAATTTGATGCATGATAAATTACTAAATTATAAATTATGCGAACGCCTAACTTAAATGTGCCCCACCTAATTTATGTGTCAAGTTATCACTGTTAACTAATTTTAGATACAAATATTTCTATATTCAGGATATGTGTCCAACACTTGTGGCTGGAAAGCACATCATCACTCATAAGAAGAATTATTTTACCATTGACAATATTGTTGCAAAAGTTATAAATACTGAGCATCAGAACTTTTTTTCGAATTGTATAAAAATGAGGCTGGCAAAATTCCTAAACATCATCAATTTCACAAGTTTGATTCAATATTGGAAAGCATAGTGATTCACAAAACCGGTCTATACTGTAGTTTTCGGAATTGTTTTTTGTGGTTTTAAAATAAATTTGCAATAAATTATTGATAAGAGAATTGAATGATAGCGAGGAAAAAGTGAATCCAAATAAATCATTCGGTTCGCGAATCAAAACGTTAAAAGAAAATAAAAATTAGTGACAGAAATATGCGAATATATTTTTAATCTAATCAGAAAAGTACTGAAAATTTTTTTAAGACCTTTTGATACGGTTTGCAGAAGTGGTGGACCCAATCGGTACACTTTGGCAGATATTAAACTTTGTGGCGTAAGAACCCATTACTCACTTTATTTGTACACAATTTGAAAGCTATAATCAAATGATTAGAAAAATATTTTTGTTTTCAGTCGTCAAACATATGAGTAGAAGATTTATGTAATGATTGAGAAGTTGATGGGTATTCTGAACACTAATAATATGATTCATATTATGATGGACTAGATTAAAACGCATGCGTTTGTTGTGCTTTCGCCGCACAAAAGCTCCAAAGTTACCGAATGAGCTAAAGGTAACCAAGCTAATTGAAGCCAACACGACAAATAAATCTGTCCTCTCCTTTGGAATTATGGAAAATTCCAAGAATAAGAAAAATAAAATTCATTAGTTTAAGAATTGTGTGCAAGTTCTAAGGAATTGTAATCTATATACTAATGAGTGTGGTTGCATAATTTGCAAGTTAATCATGTTGTTGCTTGACCATACGGTCATAGTAGCAGGTGTCCTATTAATGGTCAATTACTCACAAATGCAAATGTTTTGAAATTCAAATATAAGGAGCTTTGAAAATGAGAACACTATTAATGAAAATACAAATTCATTGCAAATATTTTATACTCTTCACGAAAGGGGAGATTCAGTGAATGATTAGCTGACAGTTAATCACAATTTTCCACTAATTTTTTTTAGCAAAAGCTTTCAAACTAGTCGTACGACTGCTTACGATCTCTAATGAGATTTTGTTGTCTTATTTTTGAGTAATAATTATTTGATTGAAACTCATTAAAATCATTAGTTTTTTGCCAATTCTGAGCAGTTTTTACCCCAAATTAGATTTTGGACTTTTATTTTTGATGCCTTTTAACTGATTATTTGAAAACACGTCAGACTTTTTAATTGAATTTTTCATTCATAAGAACTCATATCAAAGGAAAGACTTCTTTTAGCGAGACTTCAATTAAATTTTTATGAGGGCTCGGAATAACTTACTTCACTGATGTCTGCATCAAAAACAGGACCGTATTTCTGATTAAATTATTGGAGGAATGTTTGAATAATTGCAAATTCCGATCATTTATCAACTTTTGCCACATTTTAATTGATTTTTTACCTTTTAGTCTAATGAAAACTGAAAATTGTCCCAAAATTATCGGTAAATTACTTTAGATTTCATACTTTAATTAGTGGATTACTCGACGAAACGATCAATTTATTGAGCATTTGATTTGGAAATGATTGATATTTAACTCATTTTAAATTCATATCAAACCCTTTTTTGATGTCTTATTTCAAATTCAAATGAAGTGAATTTTATTTCAAATGATTAATCAATTAATTGAATTAATTAATGAATTCTCAACTTTTCTATAAAAGGCCTTAATTTCAATGAACTCTAAGTTTATTCAAAATAATCTATGAAATTATTATCTTAAGAGCAATTGAAATTCCACGTTCAAATTAAAAAATGTGATAATAAATCAAAGAATTTGTTCGCGACAACCGATTGATATGGTTTATACCCAGTGTGAATCACTTCAAGTCTCACAAGTGGAAATTTTTAATTTATTCGCTAATAAGGAAAGTTAAAACAAAATTGTAATTATGCATAATCACCATCAGGCTCTTCAAAGAATCGAGGAGAGTTCAACAGATTACATCTATTGTAGTACCCTCTCAAGTGTGCCAAGATAAACACTATAGCACTCTTTGTTGAGCACTATTTTATATGACAAAAATGATTAATACAATGAATTAAGTGAATAATTGGAGTTTAGGTCAAAATTGTAGCGAAAATGTCATTTAATAGGAAGTTCTCGAAATTTTTAGAAAACTATGAATTGGTTTAAATAAATTTAATGACAAAAAGAAACAAATATTTCAGATATTAAATGATTGAAAAGTTATGCCAAAAGTAAAATTAGTTTTTCTTCAACTTCTTCATTAAGTTGAGCTGTTCTATGGCTGCCCTTCTCTTACGATTAGGAGTGGCCGGTCCCGAACCTAAATCGATGACTTCGGAAATTTTCTTTAAAGGCGAGCTTTCATTCGAGTCCTTAGGCTCAGAATGAGAAGCTGGTAGTAAACTAGCAGGTATGTCCAATATTTTGCCCGGTTGTGAGGCCTCAAACTGGTGTTTAAGTGATTGTAACTCATACTCTCCGTTGGCCAAGGCCATCTTTAGTTCATAGAGCAGAACCAAATCATTTCTGAGTTCATTGAAGTGATGACAAATTTCTTCGGTTGGCATCGGATGCAATTCAATGCTCAGTTCATGAAGAAGCTGCTCTATAGCCTTAGCCTTTCTCTGGCCGACGGCTGCGGGCAGTTTCATCCTTTGACTGCGAAGACTGGCGCCCGAAGACTTGATTTCAGGAAATTTAATGCCAGCGCTCTCTATATTAGGCGTCGACGAAATACTCGCAATTGAGTCTCGGGATCCCTTTGGCAGATGAGAGGTCTTCTTTCTGCCGGGCCTATTGCCTGTGCGCGTGTGTTGCTCAGACTTACGGGCTTCAACCGAGTTGTCTGCCGCAGTAATTAGTTTCTGGAGGTCCTGTGTCTTCTTTTCCCTCTCCTTTTTTCTCATTTCAATTTTTCGTAATTCACTTAACAAATGCTGTTCTTCTTCGACCTCTTCCTGGGTTCGGTCCCATAACTTAGTTAACTGTTCCTTCCGTTTGCGTTCGTGTTCGGCATCAAAAACTTTGAGTTTAGGCTCTTGGCCGGGAAGGGCCCGAACCTTAGCCAAAGAATTGCAAACGTTATAGAATCGGTCTTTCATGTCCTCAACCGAACGAACAGTGAAGACACTCCTATCCCATCGGTCGTGGATTATAACAAATCTTTGATCGAATCTTTGGCACAAATCAAACAAATGATCGGTTTCTGCTTTAGTCCAGCCATCGGTGGACAGCAGTTGTTGATATTCAGTGTCGTTATAACTCGGAATATCAATAGTAGTGTTGAGTCGAGCGAATGGGTATTCTTTGTTTTTGTCGACTTCGCGTTTCCAGTGATATAAATTCAAATTATCCTTAGGACTAAAACGAGTCCATATCCATGGTCTCACTCTTTTTAGGCCTAGTTTAGCTTTATTTTGTTTGTATCCCTCCATTGATTTGCTCTGAAAGTCACTGGGAATGAGCGCCGGGTTGTCCTTATTGTCCGAATAGAGTAATGCATACAATTCTCTGCGCATTCCTTCCGGTCTTTTAAGTATTGGATCCACAGTTCTTCTCCTTTTATTCTTCTTATCGCCGATCAGATCAGCGGAAGTATTCGCTTCCAATTCGAGTATATCCAAGACGTCTGACATTTTTAGATTGAATTCGACACAAATTCTTCAAAAAATGATTAAAATTATTGTTTAAAATATGAACAAAAAGATTCACAACAAATAGGGATATTGAATACCTTGAAAAAATGTCCTTGATAATCTTTAGTTGAGTATAAGTTGAATGTCAAACAAAAAAAATTATTGAATCAATTGAATCAAATGAAAACAAACGAAGAAATCTGATGAAAGAGTGAGTAATCCTTCCCTCTGTTGACAACAATTTGATGTCTGAGTGAATGCTTTACGCAATCGTTGACTCATTTGAGTGAAACTCTGTTTTGAATCTATTTTTATAAACAAATGAAAGTATTTTATATACAAAAACGGAATCATTTATTACACAAATAATTTCAAACAATTATCGAAAACTACTTTTTCTAATCAAACGAATTGATTGATTCGGTTTATTTTGATACCAACTTTTGATATTCAATTTGATATTTGACTCAAATTTGAAGATTCTTTGAATTTTGTCTTCGTTTCAAACGTTACCATAAATGGAGACAAATATTGATGTTAACAATGAGACTAATGTCGATCTCGACGCTGACGACAGTCCAGACGAGGCCACAGCCGAGAAGATTGTCCAGAAAATGATCGAAACTAAAGATTCGAAGTGCGAACAATTGATGTCTTTATGCAGTGATAGAGCGAAACAGATCCGCAACAAAATCAATGAAATGCTTGAATCACGTGATGCTATTGTTGCCAACGGATCAGACCTAACCATTGGCGGCGCCGAAGGACAGGACTCAGGCATCAAAATCGATACAAGCAGTCTTCTAAAGCTACAAAAAGAACTGGAGTTGGAAATCTCTGGTCTCAATAAGACATCAAAAGATAATCCCAACGAAGAAAAGACTAATAATTGCCTTCAAATTAATGACAATAACATTAATCAAACAAATGATAAAAGTATTGAATCCAATAATAGTATTGAAGTTAAAGAGAGTGAAGACTCAAAGCAAATGACTGCCGAAACCACTGACCAAACACTTGAGAGCAAAGTCTCTGAAAACTCTGAAACCAAATCGGAATCAAAAGCCGATAAATCATTAAATGTAAGCAAAACTGACTCCAATTCAGACAAACCTTCGACCAAATCAAATGGAAACAACTCTAGTCGTAAACAATCAAAGAGTAACTCAAAGAATGGTCGAATGTCTGTCGAAAGCATAAACAAAAAGCTGACCACTTTTGCCTCAGACGCCGAAAGAATCTCTTATTTAACCAATTGTTTGGTTGAAGTCTCCGAAGAGAACAGAAATCTTAGCCAACAATCGAAACAAAACGACAAAATCACTCATCAGTTAAGCAAAGAGAAGGATCAGATGCAGTCCGAACAAAATCGTTTAGTTTTGGCCAAATCGCGACTCGAATCGCTTTGTCGGGAACTTCAGCGCCAGAATAAGTTAATAAAAGAGGAGAGTCTTATCAAAATCAAAGAGGAAGAAGAAAAGCGTCGCGAAATCGCAAACAAATTTCAGTCGACTCTCAACGAAATCATGCAATTAATCGGAGAAAACCAGAAAAGGAATACTCAACTGAAGGAAGAGAACGCAGACTTGGCTCAGAAGCTCAAGACTTTAATGGGTCACTACGAGAGTTGGGAGAAACACACAGAAAAGATCATCAAACAGAAGGATTTGGAGACACAACTCATGAAAGCAAAGTTCTCCAAAACTGATATGATTTTGAATCAGGAAAAACAGATTTTCATTAAAGAAAAACAACAATTGATTCAAATGATCACAGATTTGCAGAAACGTTGCACTGATATGACTCACACCGAAACCAAACTCAGAACAGAACTCGGAGTTTATACCAATAAATACGATGAGTTTCAAACAGTTTTGAGCAAAAGTAATGATATGTTCGCCAACTTTAAAAGAGATATGGAACGGATGTCCAAACAGATCAAAAAGTTGGAGAAAGAAACAGAAGCATGGAAGACTAGATGGGAAACTAGTAATAAAGCACTTCTTAAGCTCTCCGAAGAGGTATGCTTTCAATTATTAAATGTTTCGTTATTTGAGTCCTAATCGCTGTAATGACTGTCAACAGAAACAAAAGCGCGATTCGGAACATCTGAAGGCATTGCAAAAGATAATCACTTTAGAGAAGTTGTGTCGAGCCATGCAGAACGAGAGGGCTATACTTCACGAAAGGCTTCAAGAGATATCACCCACGAGTATAGAGGAACTGTCCAATCAGCACCATGCCAACAATCAACCTAATGACATACTGCAACTCAGCACTGACATTGACTCTCCAACTCAGGAGCCGACTCTCGATCAGTGAAAACTAATAGATCTAAACTGATTTTAACTTATTTGAAGAATAGATTTTCGAATCACTAAATAGAATCGCTTTTCATTTAGAAAAGACTTATTTAAGGCCACAAATGTTACTTTTAATGCTTTCTAAGCAACCGATTGTGTTGAGCCCTACAGATGTGCCTTAAATTCTAAGCATTTCTTATTCTGCTTTTCAAACGAATATCTAATGAGAGCTTTGAGACGTTTAAGGTTTCGCCGAATTAGGGTTTGGAATGAAATTAAAGTAATTTTTAACACTAACCGAAAGCTAACCTTAATTTGTCAGAACTTTAATTGTGTCAAAACGTAAGTGAATTTTAGTCAATTCTGTAAAACCATTAAAACGAAGCATAAATTAATTTCAAACGAATTGCAAATCATTTCCAAAGTATTTATTGATTTTATATCCAATCGAAACAATTGTCTATATTTTAATAATTAATGCGATTGTTTCTGAGCCAATCTCTTATCGCGCTCTTCGGCGACTGTCAATCGGACTCCTCTTCCTTTCGGCAATGAAATGAAGGGTTTGGTTCCCTTTCCAATAACGAATATATAGGCCAACCTTTGAGAGAAAAAGCAATTAGTGTTTGACCACAAATTACATCAATAGAAGTAAGAATGAAGTCATCAGAAAGACTAATCAAAAATCATAGTATTATCAAAATCAAGTGTATCGGTCATCATAGCAATGAGGGTAATGTTTACAACAATCCAATATTTTCATACCTGGTGGCGAATGTGTGGCCCTGAGAGTCCTTTACGTGCACGATATCGAAACTTCCCGGATGTCTCTCCCGAGATGTGATGACTCCGACTCGACCCAAATTGTGTCCACCGGTAACCATACAAAGGTTTCCGGTTTCGAACTTAATGAAGTCTAAGATCTTTCCGGTGCCGATATCGTAGCGAATAGAGTCATGCACTTTGATTAACGGATCGGGGTATCGGATAGTTCGACCGTCGTGGGTAACGATGTAGGGAATGCCTTTCGGACCCGTCGACACTTTCTTCACTCGACACAATTTATACTACAATTTTAAATACATTTAATTAAAAATCAAAAAAGAAGACAATTGTGTCATACTTTGGCCTCTTCTGCAGTGATTTTATGCAGAGTGTATCGACCCTTAATGTCATACAACAGTCGGAAGAAGTCTCCAGTTTTATCAATAGTGACCACATCTGAAGAGAAACAAATGTCAAATCTTTGGGTAGTGCTCAACACCTAATAGTCATCGGTTTTAAGCGACCGAAGACTTAAGTTTTCTTTTGGCCTTATTTTGAACACAAATACTAAGAGTTCTTTGAACAGCATATAAGTGTCTTCGATGTCAAGGCCTTAGAAAATTACTCATACAAATGGTTGACTCACCCATAAACCCTGCAGGGTAGTTGATGTCAGTCCTAACTTTGCCGTCCACTTTAATAGTTCTTTGCATAACTATTTTGGTCACTTCACTTCGGGTCAGAGCATACTTCAATCTGTTCCTCAGCATAACTACGAGAGGCAGTGATTCCCGCAGTTTGTGGGGACCGGTTGATGGTCGGGGCGCGAAAACACCCGACAACTTGTCTAACATCCAGGCTTTTGGCGCATTTAAGCGCTTCAAATGCTTCTTAGGTCCGCGAGCCTGAAGTGGACACAAAACACAACTTTAGATTTCATATTAATT
>JAQGCS010000223.1:0-29576 GCA_034702105.1 Fuscozetes fuscipes
CTATCCAAATATAAGGTACAAAAAATTGGTGTACATGCTCATCTCAACAAATTATACTCAAATCTAGTAATGGGTTCGAAATTAGTAACAAAGTTATATTTTGGATGTATGACCTCCCTGTCCACTTTCTATTTAACACAATCGATACAATAAACAAATGAAAGCGCATATCATATGAGGCTTTCGAATCTTAATCAATGGCTTATTTTGTAACTTTTTTGCATTTTCCATCAACCATTCTAATTGAGCAAAGTCTTTTAAAATGATAATTCATAAAAAAATATAGGCGAAATGGTGAATTGCCCTATTCATAGATGGCCTAGCTTATCTTTTTTGTTGTGAGTGAGTGAGTGTGAGAGAGAAAGAGAGAGAGAGAGAGAGAGAGAGAGAGCAATTAAATTCCAAGGTGAATTGTTAAATTATGTTGTCCAAATTCGTAGAGAGTGAGAGTCTTGGGTATACCGAATACAATTTATTTTAAATTTACCCTGTTTATTTCGAATATCAGTAATTTATTGCAAGTTTAGTCTCTGATTTTATAAGTGGAATACGTTTTCAAATCAAAGTGAAGATTAGATTCAATTTTGAAATAATTTATTTCAAAATTCAAGTAATAAAAAATAATTTCCAATTGAATTATGGTTTGATTTTTCAATCGATTTCTATTATTAGCGACGGGACAGGTATGGAGAGAAACGCATTCAAAGCAGGGATACCCAAGGGTGGGGAGATTGCTCGCTGACCCCCCTAGAGTCAAAAAATTAGGCAAAACCCGCCTAGAATTTTTCGAAAATTTAACATTACAGGTATACCCCCTCGCCGCCGAGCGAAGCGAGGCGGTTAGTTTTTTGGAAAAAGCTCAAAGGGGGACCCCTTTTGTTTTTGCCGAGCGAAGCGAGGCGGCTTGTAGTATTTGCATTTTTGTTTGGGGGCAAATTTGAAAAACCCCCCTAGAAAAATTTTGAAAAACTCCTACCATGGACCCTAGAATCGAAAAGCTTGGGCATTCCTGATTCAAAGGATTGAGAATTATCTGATTTGACTTGATTTGCGTTAATTGACCACGATTTCTTCATTTATATAAATCAATGATTCGTTTGTCGGATAGATTTAACTTAGAGATAAATTCTTACAAAACTATTGATCTCTGTATAACCCTATGATTAATTTTATTTTCCAATCGATTCTTGGTCTTTCTGTTAAGCAATTCATTCAAATATCTGATGGAATATTCATTAGAATTTGGAAAATTCTCTCAATCTTTTAGATCCTAGGATTGAAAATAAGCCACAATTTTAAATATTTGAATAAATCAATTGATCCATAATCTGATTGACTGTCTGTTTGAGTGAAAATCATTTAAAAATCATTAAATGTCTAGACTTTTGAAATTAATGCTGAACTTTGATTATGAGAACACATTTCGCGTTAATTTTTTTGAAAATTTTATTTAAAATAACACCTTTTGAATGAATGTAAATCAGATTTCCTTAAATTATAAGTAAAAGTATTACAACTTCTCAGCGAAATATTTATTAAAATTACTGTTAATTTGTTATTCAAAATTTTTTTTAAACAAATCTAATGATCCAAAAGTATTGCTAATAAAGCACTGAATTCTTTCAAATCTTTCAATAATTGATATTTCATTCAAATCAAATGAATCGAATCATTTAATTTTGAATTCTGTTAATTCAATTATATTTTAAGTTAAGGGTTTCGCTGAATAAAAAAAAGTTTAGGCCTTTAGGAAGAAGTTGTCGTCGTTGGTGGTTATATGGGTGGGTTAGCCTCTAATTAAATTGTTTTGGATGCTATTTTGAATTCGAAATCCATCAAAATATTTGTTTGAATCCAAAATGATCTGTGAAGTGATAAAATGAATATCTATCAACTTGCGATAAGATCAGGGATGCGCAAGCGGTGGTCCCGCAGAGATCACACCCAAACTTATCAGGTAATTGTTTTGTTTGACTTTTTCTACAAATCAATTCATATGTAAAACTAGTTTTGTTTGGACTACCAGGTACTCTGGTTAACAATAAGATTTACTGTCTTATTTGCATAGTTAACTGCCTTGCTGATCGCTACAATTGATAGATGAAATCCAATAGAATTTTGATATTCCCATCGAAATACCCATTAAATGAAATTATTTTTAAAAATATTTTCTACAATTTAATAATTGTTTGAAACAGAGATAATGAAGAAATAATAACAAGGATTTTGTTAAACAAACACATTAAGCTTAAGTATTGCTAAAAATTGATCTGGTCATCAATTGCAGGATAGCATAAATTATGATTTGTTTCAATTAATAAACGATTTTCTTCTTTACTGTCGGAATAAATTGAAAAATTTAATACATTTCAAACTTTTCTTAATATCTAAATTGAAGGACAATTTGTAAGAAAATCTAATTTTGTTTCTTAACTTCTTTTATATTCCAACCCTTTGTTGACGCAAATGATTGTTTGAGTTAAGGCTCGGGGCAGAAGACTACTGAAGAGTGAAGTTTATTATTAAATATTATATATTATCAAAATATTTCATCAAAACATAATGAGTGTTAACTTCTGAGAAATAGATCAAAATTGGTTCGAGTCTTAGGCCGTGAAGTGAAGGTCTTCGAGAAGTTCAGTCACTTCGCGTAATTGCAATCGACTCCGAGAAGGCATACGAATAACGTTTCTGTTCTCAACGCGAGTCGCATATTATATGAAATATAATATCAAATCTAATCTATAATTCATTTGTAATTATCCTTTTGAAGACTAATTCGTTGACTTAATAGCTTTTTTCGATAAATATATCTTTATTTCGAAGAAACGATCATTAAATCGACACAACACAGAGTCGACACTCACTTATTATCAACTTTTCTATTCAAATGCTATTTTGTTTGGAATATTTTCGAGTCAAACACAACACTAATATTAAGCAATTTAAATTCAAAATTAATGAATAGAATATGACTGCAAAGAGTTTAAATTATCGTAGATAAGAATTTATGTGCAATAATAACTTTGAAAATTCAGAGAATCATGTACTCCACCATAATGAAATGTCACCTAGCTTTCGGTTGATGGAGAGTACGAATCATTTGTTTTTAAAAACTGGCCTTACACTTTATATTTTTATTGAAGATTGAGCAATTTGATTGATTCTTGTTTATCTCATTTCAATTCTTATATAAAATCTTATTTAATTATATGAATGCCTGCAATCAAAGTATTATTTTTTCCATTTTCACACAATTCTATGATAATTGTTGTTTTTAATGCTAAAACTATACGGGTGCTTATATTCCATCTATTTGTCTAGTTACAAATTTAATGAATTCTCAATTAAAAATTTGAATAGACATCAATCATAAGACTTCCAGAATCTGACGCAAAAATATTAATTAAGTAAAGTTTTAGATCAAAAACGATGAAAAGAATCGCAAAGAGAATTGTAGACCAAATATCTTAAGTGTTATTTAAGAGTAGACTTAAGGCTTATTATGAGAGGCACTCAAACAAAATCTCAATCACTTTTCGGTCTGTCAGTGGACTGGCATATTAGTATCGGTAGCTGTTTATTAGTACCTGGCTTATTAGGAGTTGTGTTTTTCACAACTTATTATTGATGATAAAGAACTCAATGATAAATGAATTCTTTGTATGACTTTTCAAAACAACTACAGTCAAACCTGGTTATAATCTTTCGATTGGTTCAGTGAAATTGAGAAACAATTATATACATATAACAAGGGGTCTTATAGAAAGGTAAGTTGGCTGTACTAAAACATAAAATAATATTAATTTTAAAAAGAAAAACAAAATCCAAATAAATAAGTTCTGACACATTCTCTAACAACATATCATTAAAATATTTGTTCTGAAATATTGTCTGACAATACGTTTCTTCGGCTAAACATTAAGCAAACAGAATATGCAAATTGCAGTCAATAGTCGCTGTCATTAATAGACATCAATAGACGTTAAATATATAGACAAAAGTGTAAAGAAATTCAATAAAACCATTTATTTTCATTTAAGTGTTTTGAAAACTTATTTTACTTTTGTGTCTGAAATGTCTGAAAATAATAACAATTTTTATGCATATAATTAGTGACCAAAACTTCTTTTTATTGCATTTTATTACTATTTTCTAAGGCTTTTGAAAATATAAAACACTTTTCAAAAGTATTTTTCACTCAATATATTTGAAGTTAGTTTTCACCATCTTTTCAATGATCAAACAATTTTGAAACAAACAAATTTAGGGTCGAATTAGTCTTTCATTACCTGGAATTCCGACGAAATAGCAAATTATAGCTAATTTTCACCTCCCAGCTCGAAAATAGTATACAATTGTATAAGAATTCAATGAATTTTGGTATACAATGAAAGTTAAAGCCTTTTACGTATCGAATCGATTGAATATAATGTGAAGAATAGATGAACTGTTTTATAGGTTTAGTTAAATGTTGGCTCAAATCACGACAAAAGACAATAATCTGTTCGATCGCTAATAACCATCGATGCGGACCAATAGGAGCAGTGATCGGTGGGGCAGGTGTCTCTTCTACATAATCCTTAGCTTTGCATATGATTTAGTACAGTTATAATGGGCTCACACCTTCAATACTGGAGTGCTCACTAACTCAGTAGTGAAGTCGAGTCCAGAATAAGAGCAATAATTAATTAAGACCGCGAGTGAGGTATTCCCAGCACAGGATAAAAATCAGTTATTCATTAGAACTGGTCTGCAATTGAGTCTAACAAATGTCGAGTCTCTTAACCGACTAATAAATGGTAACAAATAATAACAGTTCGGTTTAACCACTGTTTCAAAAGCGAGAGACACGAGTCGAGAGACAAATGAATCTCATTATAAGTCAAGAGTAGAGTCAGAAACGAATACTCAAAATATTGTAATTATTTTCATTATATGTGAGGCAAACGTATTACAAATATAACGGTTTTCTTTCTGTCTTTTACTTTGTATTTGATTTTTTTGTAACTGAAAATCAAATGGTTTTCAACAAAAATCATCTGCTCTTTCATTCACTACTTTATAAGAATTTTTTATTTTTATGTCAAGAATTTTGATTCCCTATACATGTGTTGGGAATAACTCTTTGAGTATAGTTTTATAGATACAAAGATCGTATGTATAGATATGAAAATGTTTGTTAAATATTAGTCGTAAACATATTTTTGCAATTTTTTTGAAATATATAGTTAAACACAAAATTAATGGATTTATTTTTGAAATATTGCAAAATTGCGGACTTTTGCAGAGCTTTAGTATAGAAATAACTAAATGTCAGCTCAATTGCAATAATAATAAGCATTTGATTGTATTCGAAGATTATCTGTAATTTACAGTATTTATATGATTTGGAAATCTTATAGACATTGAATCCATTGAATAGACATCTCAAGAGTTATTATAGTCTATAGTCTGGCAAATGAACGGTCAGTGACCAAAACAAGTCATTAATAATATCGAAAGATTTATACGAATAAAATACAGCAAAAGAAATAGTTTTGAAGACCTGAGAGGAAGATAAGACTCTCTGACTCTTCAGAAAAGTATTGCCGAAGATTTACAACACAGAGAATAGAAGTGGAAAAATTGTGATCACATTTAAGTGCAACTAAATGGTGGCCGACATGCAGACAACTATTGAGCGCAGTGTTAGGCAAAAGTTGCTCTCACCTGCCGGCCCCAGGCTATATGCGCTGTGATTGTAGCTGAAAATGGGCTGTTAAAGGCGCGTGCAGGCACTCAAGCACTCGCTTACAGCTCGTGGCGTTTTCCACAGACCTTACGCATACAGTCGAGTGAAGTGGAGATGCGCTCAAGTCTTGCCATTAGAAAAGAAAGAGACGGCAGCCAAGACTTAAACGAAAAATGTTAACAAACATTCAATTTGTGGCTCAAATTATGCCCAACTCTCGTATGTCTAATACCAGAGTTGGCCCTTCCGACCAGTGCTGAAGCGCTGACGACCAGTGCACTGATCATAGAGATGGTGATGAAGTGGAAGCGAAGGTCATCTGAATTGCTTTATTGTTATGTTTTTTTAGTTAATTTGAGAAAATTTTACGCATCGATGAGACAAATATAATATAGAAATAGTTATACAATTGAAGCGCAAGAATTGTAGTCCAAAACAATGGGCAAAAATGGCCTTTGACTGAAAGCGCTCACTAATACTAAGCTTACCTTTCAATGATTTGCAAGACTCCTGTAATTCATTCGCTTTTCGGTGAGTTTAGTCTTTTCACTGATATTTGACTTTCGATTTCGAGAATAAAAGATCAGTTTTGGAGTCAATTTCAGAAGAAATTGTTGTTATGTTAGAAATGGTCATAAAAAGGTCAAACAGTGTCTATTGCAAGGCATTGGTGGCAAAAGAAATACCACATCAATTGAAATGCATGCAAATTAGACACACAGACAGCTGCAGACATACCAGAGATGATGAGCGCCGATACCACAGATTTATTGAATTCTTTAGAATAGATTACGTATAAGAAAATAATTATTGTTTTGCTTTGAAATTAAGTTTATTTATGCGAAGAATTATTTTTATTGTATTTTCTTTGGCTTTTATTATCTTATTTTTTGTCGAAACAGTATTTATTTGGTCCGACTTTTATTTGTTCGTTAATTTCATACACAAAAGATAATAGTCTTCTCCTTCTGCTCCTCTATAGTAAGGGTCGAGTCGTACGACCTTTTTATTGATGGCGCGGATAAGCTGTAAGTTTTATGTAGATATCAATAATTAATGTCGACAATTGTCTTAAGGCGATCGACGGCGCGTGCCGTTCGCCGTTCCTCAGAAGTCAAGTCACTTATGTAACCGACAGCACTGGTAGTTGATTGGACGCCAGCGGTTCAGGTGCACAAAGTGTGTGTGCAGTCGACGTTTGAGCAAATGCTGAAATCAGTGTTCACTCCTCTCTATCTATGTGTGCGAGAGTTGTGTGGCTGAGCCCCGGCCTTATCGAAGCCAAACCTAATCTCTCGTATGAGATGAGACATATGTAACACTCCATCCGATACATCCAACTCTCAGTTGTGATCACGACTTCATAGATTGATGAACTCAGAGGACACTCAGCCCTCATATGACTAATATATGATCTTAAAGTGTGATTAGTCCCACATAAGTATACCTGCATTATGTCTATTGTTTTGATTAAATATTGATTAATATTTTGTCGTAATATCCAATTAATTGCATTCAAAGTAAAATTTGTGCGAAATTTTCCTTAATTTGAAGAAAAGTTAAAATAAAAGACAAAATGCAAGAATTGATTGATGCGCACAACTCTCAGCACTCGGGCTTCGTTGTGATCGCGCCTCAAGTCAATTACATGCCAGCGCTATCCAGTCCGACAGAGACTCCATCGCCAACTAATAACAATTGGATGAGTCTATCGCCAAACTTATGCTCAAATCATATAAACTCATATCAGCCTCAATATATGACACCAGAGCCTAACACCTATCCGTTCGCCGCTCATATTGCAACCAATTCAATGCAAAAGCTATCGATTGCTAACAACTACTTCCAGTCAGAACCCGAGTCAATGTCTAATCAATCGGAACCTCAAATCAGAGCCACAACTCTTTTGGATAATAATAAGTCATCGGCAAAGAAAAAGTAAGCCATAGATTACATTTCAGATAATTCTTATCAGAACTTTATTCAAAACTTTACTCAAACTTTTTTAAATACCAGCATTTCTTATATGCACTGCTCTTGCATACAACTATGTCACTCAATGTTCATAGACTATAATCTTAAATTTATTCATCGCATTACTTTCTTCTATGAATGAAGTTTCTATTTTATCTTTTGATTCTTGCAAAAGAGCAAATAATTAAGATTACTATTCATTACCTGCATATTTGCAGATCTCTTAAATTGTTTGCTTTAAATTAAGTTCAATTATAAAAGTTTTTTTTGTTGTTGTTCAAAAGAAAAGCAAGCAAGTCCAATTATAAGCACATTCCTCATCGGGAGAAGCCGACCCATTTGGTTGCGCGCAGAAACGCTCGCGAAAGGCGTAGAGTACAGGCAGTGAACAGCGCTTTCGTGCGTTTGAGAAAATGCGTTCCCGTCGAGAATCGTAACAAAAGGCTGTCCAAAGTGAAGACATTGCATCGTGCCATCGAATATATCTCTGCCTTACAAGACCTGATACGAGAGGCCGACCAACAGGAAGGCATTCCAGTTGCTGACAGTCAGGAATCGATGAACGGCTTCGTCAAGACTGAGATGGAATGCACTGAAAAAAAGTATAATAAAGAGAACAGAAACGGTGACCAGAAATGGATTTCAATCGAAACGGTATTCAATGATTGGCAGTCTTTCGGTTCATATAATTCTTTTTTGTAAAATTCTTTAACATTAGGACTGCGGCCACTTTTCAGACCCGTTTGTAAATAACAATTATAGTAATTACCGTTACCTCAAATGCATTCCTTAATTGAGACAATAGTTTCTCAGTTTTTATTACAATTTTGACTCAATTATTAAAACATATCTTTTGGTATTGAAAACTATGCACTCATTGCAACAAATTGTATCAAATATTTAATTGTTGTTAAATTCCAACTTCAATAAAGAAAAATATTTTTGTCATTTATTCAAATTCTTTTATTTAATTTTTTGTCAAGTACATATTTCTTGATATTTGTGGTGAGTGTCCGCTACAAAGAATTGTGTGCAATGAATGCAATCAAGTTATAGGCACTCAATTGTTCGCACATATTGTAAAACATTGTATCTATAGAATTATTCATACGTCTTATGAGCTAAAAAAGAGACTTGTAAATAAATAAGACAAAATGATTAAATTTGATTCTTATATACAAAATGTATATTCAAATTGTTAGATATAAAAGACAAATCACAGGCCTTTTGCTGCTGGATAATTATTTGATATGCAAAAGCAATGAGGAGAAGCCTATATCGAGTTTCCTTTGAATAACTATTAGTTTTGGATTAAGTTTGATACAATATATAAAATAAATATTATATAAACAACTCATAGCTGAAAGAGAAAGTAATCTGGTAAGTTTGAATTATAATGAGTATTTATGTAAATTGTAGGATAGAATTGAAAATTTATTGGTATTGTAAACGTGAATCACAAACCAAGTGTTTTATTGAATGAATTTGTGAATAGCTGTCAGTTTGTTAGGCCTTACATAATAATTATTTGTGGGCAAACTTGTACTTCCCTTTGCCTTCACAAACAGAGTCTAACCCTCAGAACAATAGGGTGCAGACAAAACACACGATTCTGTGCAATATTGGGCACTTCGTGTGTGTAAACCACAAGAATGAGTTGTTGTCAGAGCTAACAGCTGAGGCACAGTTCCAGGTGCACCATTGAGCTCATCCCCTGCACATCTTTAAAGGGCCAAAACCTGCTTATTTGGTGCAGTTGTGAATCACATTAGAGATGAGGAGCTCTTCTCTTCAGGTCTGGAGTTCTTCTCTACGCTTTTATGGGATAATCGGCACTAATTATAAGCGAAAACCCGAATCACTAATCGTCTGATGTCTGCAAATCATATATTCATAAGACTTTTCACTAATGAATTCCTGCAAAATATAATTCATTTCACGAAAAGTAGGTCTAAATATTTGAATAATTTTTAAATTAATCTTTTAGTTCTCAGACTTACTGTTTATTCAAATTTCATTTATTTGATTATAAATGTTTGGCGCAAATAATTGTGAATTTCATTGAACTTCATATCAAACTCTATTTTAAATGTTGAGAACTTTGTGTGAAGTCTTTCTTTGAGAGAAATATTTTTGGACTTAAGTCAAGATTTTTATGGCTTTAATAATAATTTATATATATTTTTGGGAAATTTATTGCAAATTCGTGGCTCAATTAAAAGCCGATAAATGTGTTTTAAAAATTATTTTCAATTATTAAATACCTTTTAGTTTTATTTTCAAATTATACACCAATTGAGACATTATTTGATGCGATTTTAATGTTTTACTACCGAATAGTTTTAATTGAATTTTGGTTATATCCTAATCATTGGCAGATCTTTAAGAAAATTTTCTTTAAAACGAGTGTAAATTGAATTTAATAATTAGTCGGAAGGAGAGGTCTAATCAATCACTCAAATTAATGACTGTCCACTAGAATTGTATGACTTATTTGATCAGTGACTTGAAAATTACTAATTAATCTGTAATTTGACATAAAATTACGGAAAACAAAGAAAATTATAAATTCTTGGGAAAGATTCGCGAATTAATCGATCATTTTTAATAACTGTGCGCTTCAGACATAACCAGACATTTATCACTTTCGTCGGTCAAAAAATGTATATTTACCTCAATTTATGGATTAATTGGACAATTAATGGATGATTTTGTTGTCAAACAATTTTGAAAAACAAGAAAATTACAGAAAAAAATCAAACCCTAATCGAAAACAAATCAACATTTTGTTTGTAAGCCTCTGAAAGCCTCCGAATCCCTAAATATCGACACAATTTTTAGACTAATTTTTTGACAGAAAAACTATTTCTTATATAATCGAAAGCAATAATTAGTGAACTCTGAATACCAAAGTTGTTATTCATTTAGAACTGTCCGCTCTTTGGACGGCACCTCTCTATGACCTTAAGGACTGCCTCACAATTGAGTGCACAGTTCGGGAGGAGAATTATTTTTGTCTAATTTGTAACACTCTTACGAAGAGAAATGTTTTGCTCTCTTCTAATAGAAGTCAATAAAACAGTTAATTTGTGATCAGTTTATCGCGTGTTCACTGTTTGGCGTTATTTAGAAGCTGTGCTCAGCTCTCGATATGTCTGGCCTTTGATTATAGAACTAAGAGTTAAACAGAATATGAAATATTAATTTTGCTGCGAATCTGAAAACTAAACTTCATTTTAGAGAAGAAAAGGTATAAATTCAAACACGGATTCAATCCTTTATTCTGAACTCTGAAACAAATTCTTTATATCAAAGGCTTACCTAAAGAGGCAATTAGTTGAAGTGATATAACAATAATTCATAGGTTGAGCTAATGGTGAGCCCAAAGTATATATGTATGGCAAAGAGAGCGCACTCGTCGGGCGACTGGTCTCTCGTGTGCCTCAAATGCAACTTTTGAGCCAACAGTTTATATTTGTTGCGAACGTAAAGCAATAATTTATTCTTATAATACACACGAGTTAAGAGCCCGAAGCCATTGCCTACCCTATGGAAAGGTAGCTCTGGTTTACAATCAATTTGCTAAATGAAAATCGTAACTAATATTTGAAAAATCATTTGTAATTATCGTTACTTTGCTTTTGAGAAAAAAATGTTTCATTTTCTTAAAAAAATAGCATTTGAGTGGAATATCAGATGTCTTTTGCGGACAAATCCGTTAATTTATTTTTTTGCTAAAAACATATCGAATATCAAAAATAATAAATTTCTGGGAGTTTTATGACTTTCAATACTCAATATTTCATAAATTAGTTTTCATTTTTCTGAGTGTTTTTTTAAATGGATATTATTTTGATTCAATTCATTCAACGCTTTATAAATCATTTGTTAAATCATTTATTAAATGTGTTCTTAAAGTTTAATCTTAAAACTATCTTTGCTTCGATCAATTACTTTGCTCATTTAACCGAAATTAAACTTTAATTAATTCATTAATTTTTGAAATTTCAATTTATTTGGCTATTAAATAAGTTAGCAATTATTAAGCATGATTCTATAAGATTTTGCCACCGTAGCAAAATATAGACCCTGGGATTCTTCCAGAATCTTTGGTGTCTACTAATTAATTCCAATTAATTCATGAGAAAGTAAAAGACCACCGAAGTCCTTTTGACGTGAGAAACCACATAACCCTTTTGTTATTATAAGGCCTATGCCCTAGATAGCCTCTAATTAAATGGAATTTTAAGAGAAATAGTTTCGATTCATTAGAAGTCATGTCATGTCCGACAAAATTATATAAAAATTATATTATTATCCGAATGTGTTATTTGTCATAAAATAAAGCGAATGTCTGTTGGCTTCTGTTTTAAGCGCTTATCGATAGAAATACGAATTAATTGGTAATAATATAGTATTTCTCTATTATTTAGTTAAAACATTCTTTGAGTTAAATATTTGGTGTGAATTAGTTATTAGATAATAGACTCTCAAAGGCATCGATAGTCACAACCCTTTGATTTCGGGAACACTTTGTTAACAACTGATAGGCTATTATGAGAGCGTCAGAACACGATTGCCCCTTGGAGACACAGGTGAATAGACCGGCAAAAATGTTCTTATAAAGTTATGAATAAATTTCTGGGTTTAAATCTTATAACCCTTAAACACTTCTCCATATAAATTGGATTAAGAAAATGCTTTATCATTCTGTGCGCCTCTCGAATGAAAAATAATGATTTGAAAAATTGAAGATTTTGTGCAAAATTTTCTTTTCTTATTACATAGACTTTCATCAGATTATGTTTTTCTAACACTTTTTAGTGTAAAAAAAGTTGTTTCAAATTAATGACTCAAAATATTTATACAATTTTTCAAAATCATTATTAAGTTATCCGAAAGACATGTTATTTATTTTGTAAATTTGTTTTTATTGTTAATATTTTGCGAAATTAATAGTATTTGATTTATTAATTGCGTTGAAGTCGTGCACCAGAGCACTGTCCCTTTTGCTATACACACCGTTCTCGTCGAGAGCACAGGTCTGTTGCAAATTATGTGCTTCACTATAATTATTACTAAATTAAACTTCTGTTTGACTTAAGATAACTCCTAATTATTAACTGAAGAGTAGTCAACAAATCTGCTCAGAATTTCAGACAGTTTTCTCTTTTCATATTCAGCACAAACTTTGAGTAAAACAAAGAATTCGAATAAGAAATGAAAATATATTCTGATTTATAGGAATGACTAGAATCTAGTTTTGAGGTTTGCGTGACTCAACAGAATAAAGTTTAACTTAAAAATGTTGTTTTGCACAGAAATACTCTAATTTTCATTAAGTTTATGAACCAGTGTTTAGTACTAAACACTGGTCTTCGGTTCCGAACAAATAGTTTATTACCCGATAATTGTCTGCACAAAACTTTTCAATTTTTCGAATTTAACTTTTCTTTTGCTGATCGCAAAGCGATGGTTGAAAAGTATTTAAAACAAAATGATCTTTCACTCAAACATTTCATTTATTCATAGATTTGTTCCTCTTTTTAGTAATTAAATCCAAATGCAATAAATTGTATGAAATGGGAAATCATTGAAAAAACATTTACTCGCAATTGATTTGAGAGCTTAGGAAAAGCCATTAAATCTAAACCTATTACATCAAATGTCTTGATTGAGAAAATTTTAAAAGGTATTTTATTTGAAATATTAGTTGATAAAAGATAATGTTGATTGCTTTTATTAATTTGTTTTGCAATACGAGCTCATTAAACATCGATTTTTAATTATGTTATAAATAAAATCTCCAAGAATAAGTCATCAAATCAATGTCTGAAATGTTAACCATAAAAATGAGAACAATAACCAATAGTCGACAATAATCTGCTCTCAATTACTATTCAATTGTTGAGAATCTCAGACCTATTTGTAAAAGAATGGAAACAAAGTGAACGCGCTTACAGTTCAATAGAAAAGTTTAATTCAATTACAAAAGACTAAAATCCTATCAATCGGTTTATTTAATCCAACTCTTTGAGTAAAGTCATCATAGAATGTACTTCTTATTGACCGTATCAGTGCTATTGGGTAAGGACTCAAAATTTATTGTAATTAATAAACCAAAAGTATACTAAAATTTTGTTTGTAAAGTGCTTTCGAGTGCGAATCCCAGAGGTATCGGCGATCGCTATACTTCGCCTTCTTCCTCATTCTCTTCCATTATGATCAACACTTCAGAGAAGACGACCACAACAACAACAAAAAGACCTTCGACTCAAAGCCAAACACAGGCGAGGAATGATTCTTTCGATTCAATTGCAGTCAACGACACTGAAGCCGACAGAGTTCTCAACGAAACCGTTATTATGCTCATAGACTTGACCACAAATGTGAGTCTACCGAAACCTTCTCGTGATCTGAAGTCGGCTATCAGATACCTGTCCAATCTTACGCTGGAAGTTGACGTTAACGAAACTCATACGGAGTCGACCCCAGTGCCAGCTAACGAGACGAGACCTCAAACAACTGCCGCACTCGTCGACAAATTAGGATCCAGTTCTGCTGCAATCGTTAGTCAGCAAACAAATCAAAAATCAAATCCAGTTGGCAATGGAGAGGGGGTGGCCTCAATACAACCCTCAGTCAAACTCGTTGTCCACGAATTTCAATGGCGGAAAATGAGTCCATATTCAGCGCCAGTAGAACGCAAAGAAGTGCCCTCTGACTCGACTCTTGTAGCTGTCAAGGAGGCGAGCAATGGACCTGTCTCTCTGCACCCAACTGGTGTTCAACTTCAAGTGAGTGGTCAGAACTCTTCGGTGGTGAGAGTCAAACGTGATGAGGATGACAATGAGTTGAACGGAGAGGTGAGCACTGATCGCACCGTTCAATTAGCGGTTAAAATAATTTTAAGCGTTTTATTACTCTGTCTTCTATTCATTGCATTTTTATTGACCGCAAGTTTTTTCAGAATTAGAAAGAGTACTGCAATTATGACTTAACGCTATTTTAATTGTGTTTTTCTCTTTCAGTGGAAAATCAATTCCAAGTGAAACCCAAAAATTGAATTTCGAGCGAAAACTTCACAAAATTCCATTTATTTGAAGACTTTTTTATTTGTATTTTTGAAAAACAAAATTATTTTTTACTGAAGTTTTGTTTTATTTAATGATTTGTATTAAACTTATTTTCAATTCAATAAAACATTTGTCAAAATATGTTTGAATGAAATCCTATTTTGATTTTTGGTATTTGATTCGCAGTCTTTGGGGTAGACCTGTGGCCCAAATACAGCCGACATATGAGAGCCAATCCATAGCTCTGGTCGGCCACAAATATTCAAACATCCAAACTCTGAGTCTCTCAAAAGGACCTAAAACTCGATAATAGGGGGAAACTGATTGATGTGTCACTGCGTTAAACATTGTGTCCACAACACTGTCCACTGCAGGTCTGGCCGTTTTCAAAGCCTTTTCCAGTAAAGCCTGATATCCTTGAAAATAGCAGTCACCATAGGCTTGTTTAATGTCATTTGGTGTCTGTTCCCAAGCCTCGAGTAGAGCTGAGTGATGGTTAGGACCGTTCACTAAATTAGTTCTAAAAATACCATTAAATTATACAAAAAATCAGAAATATTTGTGGAATACCTGAAGAGATGCGGTTCAATACAAATCACATCGATTTCCCATTTTTTCATTTCACGCCTCAACCCATCAGAGAATGAGATGACAGCACTTTTGGACATACAATAGCCAATCATTCCAGGAATGGCAAACCTACCGGCCAGACTCGCCATATTGATCACTCGGCCCTTTGATTCTCTAAGAAGTGGTACAAATGCTTTTGTCACCCGAACAGTTCCCAAACAATTAACTTCCATTTGAGAGACGAATGACGACATATCTCCGAATTCAATCTCGAATGAGGACAGAATGCCTGCATTATTCACTACAGACCATAGCTCTGAACAAAATTATAAAATTAGTCAAACATTTGTAAAAAAGAATTAATTCAAACGTTTATTATTCATAGAGTTTTGAACTATTCTTCTGGCATTTGAAACGCTCTCATCATTGGTTACATCCAAAGGAACGACAGTAATATTTTCGGGAAACTCTGTTTTAAGATCTTGAGATCCGCTCCCATTCGGTAATAGACAACCGGCGAACACATGGAAACCATAAGTCGCCAAACGTTTGGCCAATTTATTACCAAATCCTGTATCACATCCTTTGGAAAATTTAAAATAAAACCTAGTTTATTCAATTGACACAAACTTACCTGATATGAAAATGGCCTTTCCTTTTGGGTCGATTTGTTGTTTTGGTATGAAATTGAATCTCCAAAGAGATTGACTCAAATTCCACGACAAGTAAACGACAAAAACATAAAGAATAACATTTGACACAAAATTAACAAATGATATGAAAATTAGTTTAAACGAAATTAAATTCAAAGACAAAATCAAAGCAAATATAAAGTAAAATAACATAATTTTATTCGAAGTAAAACTGTTTTCTTGAATGAGAAGTGAATCAAAAGTCAAGAAACTCAAACACAACTCAATATTAGGTCAACGCATTCAAAGTGGTTGACCTCATATTCTCTTTGAATAGTTTGAATTTGAGTCTAAACTTATGTAAATTTAATTTCAAAACATTTTAATAATTGTGAAAATCTTTTTATTTTGATTTATTTTCAGAAATTGATTGATTGGAAATGTTTTTGGAAGTGTTTTTTAAGTTCTTTTAGTGGTCGAACTCTGGTTGAGTGTGAAGACAACGAATGACCGGATTATGAATATCTCTTTGATGTAAAGTGTCGCAGAAATTAATATCAATTATAAAAACGTGAAATAAAATTGTTTCAAATCTGCAAAAGGCGTCAAAATATTAAGGAATTGAGTGAATAATGTCTAACAAAACCATTGAATTTGAGTTTAATTAAAAGTAATAATAGTTTTCACGCGAATATGGAATAGAAAAAGGAAGAGCCCGGGGATTCGAACCCACGGCCTCGACCTTTGTTGTGCCTTGGGTCAAGTACTTAGACCTCTCAGCCACAACCCCCTACGCACTAAATAATAATTTGCGCTTTTAAGTTACACTCATTTAGCCGTTGATTGGGATTTGATTTTCAAAATAATGCGAAAATGTTTTGGCAATAGATTTAATAGTTTCCAAAACTAATTAGCCGTTGAATAAGATTTGATTTCAATTAATTTTTAAAAATATAAAAACTTTTATTAAACGAAAGAAAATCTAATCAATCGATTTAATTGTTAAATAAGTCTTTAATGAAACCTGTAATGCAAAAAATGGTTAACTTTTACTATTAATGATTCAATGAAATAAAAAAAACCATAGAATCCCAAACTATAGAAGAATTTGCATTCGTGTATATGAGTAGCGCCTTTCCCATCCTCTCCAAAATCCGATACTGCAGTTCGGGACGATTCAGGACATTTCATACACCAGGGCTGACCAAAGTATGGACTGTACGAATTGATGGGACAATTACGACAATTGTTCTCTTCCTTAGTTCGATATTTACCAGGATGACAGGGACCTAAACATGAGTTAACTTCTTTAATATAAAGAATGAGAGAACTCACGGCATCGATTAGAATATGAATAATAGCCTTCGGGACAATTGGGCTCTTGGTCAACTCTTCTGATTTCGAAGTCAATTAATGTTGTGTCTAAATTACTTTTAAAGTGTTCCTCATTTGCTTTAAATAGAGTTCGGATTTCTTGCAAATCATTTTCAACATTTTGTTCAAAAATATTTTGATCGGAAATGCATTGGTTTTTATGGCATTTCTTTTTCGATTCACTTTTGATTTTAAATTGACATTTCATCAAATTTAGATTAGTATTGAATTTACATAAAACTGTTTGGTTTTCAGAGTGAATATTGGTTTTAAATTCTCTGTTCAAAACCAAGTCTCTGAGCAGAGGATCTATTTTTTCGTTGTTCACAGAATCGATGTCTGCATAGACCTCAATGACAATGAATTCCTCTAATTTATAGATGAGAGGTCTTTTAGTTACTGAAACAACAAAACTAAATGTTATCATTTGTTTGACATACAAATTAAATTAACCTTCGATTAAGTGAAGCCTATAATCAATGAGTTTGTGATTTCTTCTCTTAAGGTAATGCCTACGATCGAAATAATGAATACGACACGAATAGTAGCCATTGTGCTCTGGTTTGGCACTACTCGAGTATAGTTCTCCGTTTGATCTAATGGTAAGAAATTCATTTGTATCGTCCAACAGAATGTGTTGGTGTTTGAGGTCATATCTGTCGGTGCTCTTAATGGTCACATTAAACCATTTGATCTCAGATACATCGAAGTAATCTGGCATTTGATCCTTTGATAAGCATTTGATTTTGAATGGCTTTCTTTCCTCGATCAGATTTAATTCGTGATAACCTAATTCGAATGTTTATTATTAAAAATAAGTTACATTTTCTGATTACCGAGGAAGTCTGATCGAATGTCAGTCACAATAAGTCCAAAAATCAAAGTAAGGCTCCAAATGCTCATTGAAATGATTATTTATAATAAATAGAGCTTGGCAAAAAATAAGGATAAACGGATTTTATTTTATCACGCTCTTGGCATATATTCTTAAGAATTAAAAAGAAATAGAAGTGCAGTTAAATTGTTTTTATATTTTTTTTATTGTTTTCGTAAAACAAATGAACAGAAAACACATTATCTGCATTTTATTTCTAAACTTGATAATATATCTGCCGCTTGCATTCTCATTATCAGAAAATCGTTTATCCTTAGAAATACCAAGCTCTAATAAAAAGTGTTGAAATTTTATTGAAAGGAGCTTACTATTTAGTTAGTGTTTGAATCGGAAATGTTCTGGTGAAATAAATGTTGAAACTGAAAATTAATTGGCATAGTTTCAACTTGCAAACATATTTTAATAACAAATGATCGATTATTAAATTAAAACTTGTAAATTTTTAATAAATAATTAATAAACTTTAAATACAATTTGAATTGATATAAAATATTTGAAATCGCTCTAAATAAGTTGAGCAAGATGATATTGATTTGAAAATATTAATACAAAATAACCTGCGTTAATCAGTTGTAATCAATGGGAGGGTTATTAACAGAATAAACATTTTTCTTATTCTTATTTTTATTATTCAAATGCAAAGTTTCTCCACTTCTAGTGAGACCCCAACTTTGAAGCTGTGCCGAAGCGAACAAAATGTACACGATTGAAGTCAACACATAAACAGACGATGCGATGTAGAAGACGTACGACCAGTTCGTTAGTGTGTCCTTGTTGTACAAAAGATCAAACCATTTAATAATTATTTTAAATTATGCTTCAATTCTAACCCCTTTCTGATAAAAGGATTCGGCGACCAGTGGTGCGACGAAACCGGGAATATTACCAATACTGTTGGTTATGCCCATTAATGTTCCTGCAAAATCTGGAGCCATGTCCACGTGGGTTGAGTTGAAACCAGAGAAGCAACATCCATTTATACCCATGGCTAAGACGAAGAAGAATATGCTCAAACTTGTGTTACACTTGACCAGTGCCACTGCAGTGAGACATGCGGCCGACCCAACAAATGCTGTTCACAAATGTTTTTAGCTTTTATTCAAAGAAACCAATGAGAATATCGATACCTATCGTATTATTGACTTTTCTGATGACGTTTATCGGAGCGACCTGTTTTTGCCTGAGCTTATCGCTGATAAAAGATGCAACCCATGCAACAATAGCTTGAATGAGGTAGGGAAGACTCGACCACAAAGAATTCTATTGCAGAACAATATTCATTATTATTTGAAAACAAAATTCATTCAATTGATAATAGATTTGTAAAATACATGTTTGAGATCCATATCGAGAACTCTTTCGAAATAAGTCGGCAAAAGAGTCAATATTGTGAGGAAACCCCAATTCTGCCCAAAGTGTGTAATAGTGAGGGCATAGACAGGAACTGATGTTAAAATACTTTTCCAAGGAGTCACTCTTTTCTGAAAAAACAATTATAAACATTTCTATTTTTTTGAAGGTAAGTTATCTATGACATACACCGGTACTTTTTTCTTCGCCCTGGTCCAATGTGATATAATCATATTCTTTTTGTGATATATGCGGATGTGTATCCGGATCTTCATAAACAAGGAATGCCCACAATGCAAACCAAACACAACCAAAGAAACCCAATACATAGAAGATAGAGGGCCAGCCATCCAAAAAGGTTGAATCACATAAAAACCCAGTGAGTGGAAGGGTGACCACTGTTCCAATTTGAGCTCCCGTAAAAATAATAGTACTGCCCCGACTTCTCTCCATTTTAGGCATCCAACGAGAAATCATACCATTCATGCTGGGAAACACCACTCCTTCTGCTAGACCTTGGCCTACTCGAGTAGCCAGAAATAAATAGGGACTCTTTCTGGCGGCCACTGGACCCAAAAGTGAAAGTATTGCGGCCCCGAACATACTTCCTCCGAATATCCATTTGGCACCAAATTTTTCGGAGAGAATACCGGCGGGTAATTGTGTGATCACATATCCATAGAAAAATCCTCCCAAAATAATAGCCTGCAAGTTATTGTCCCAATAGAATTCTCCTGCCTTATCTGTTTTCACTATACTGATAGTCTCGTTCGTCAAACAGGTATCACTTATTGCGGTAATATTCTTTTGAGTCTTGCCCACCATGGAAACAATGGCAACACTTAACACCACTTTATAAGCGTAGGCCAGAAATATGCCGAAAAAGCTAAGGGCGACGAATACAAATCGAGCTGGAATGAATTGGTAGCAGAATTTGCCCTTTCCTTTATAAACTTTGGTTGACTGAGTCAACTGTTCAGTGCTCTTGAACATTTTTAATAATTATTTACAATTAATTATTAATTTGCATTAAATAAATAATAGGTTTTCGAAATTGAAAATAGAGCTAAAAATAATATATTATGAAAACATTGTATTGTATTAAAAACTCAATTAATTGCCGAATGATTGCTCAGTAATGTTACTCAATACTAGTTCTAATGGAAATTAAACACAATTTTATGAAAAGATATGTTTAATAAATGGTCTTTACACTAAAGAAAAGTTTATGTTGTTATCAGAAACAATTTAATCTGTCGCAAAACACATGCACTACTAATTCGAGGCACTTTCACATCAATTTTATATCAATTAGTCGACACTTTAATCACAACTTTCGATGAAAAGAATCATTCATTAAATGCCAACAATTATTAGAAAACATAAAAATTGTTTTCCAATTAAATTCTGTTTATTTTTTCACTGCTTTTTATATGTGACTTAAGTCTAATTTTTTGCTCAACTCCTTGAATTGAATCGAGGTAATTTGCAAATAATTTCGCACTTACACTTCGAACCGGAATTTGAATAAGAATACAAACAAATATTGTTTATTTAAAGAAATTATTAGTAATCGTCTTAATTGCCTTAATGACAGTGAGGTATACAAATGCATACAATTGTTTTACATCCTATCCCTACTCAATGTCTTAGGCTAACCAACAAATGTAGAATTAAAACATGTTTATTCACAATCAAGCAATTGGCAAGATTTATCTCATATCTTATACCATTTGTAAGATAATATAGAATTTGATTTTTTCAAAGAAAATAAATGTTATTTATTTGCAATTATTGTTTGTGTCATAGAAAAGTAGATAATAAGTTTGTAGACCGTGGTGAGTCAATTCATTTAATAGGACAATGATCTAAATACTATAATATTTTACTTAGAATCGTGATAATTTTGATTAATTGGGGAACTTTGAAACCTGGGCACTTTGCTTCAAAATGAACAGATGCCATTTACAATGTACTTATGAAATGACTTTGATAATGAATGACATTTCAATTTACTAGTACTTATGCAGTGAACGCATTTCTTTTTCTTAATTAATCGAAAATTAATACAATTGTAATGACAGACAAGAATCCATTGAAACGGAAATTTTTTTGCCAAAAATGAATAGTTTTGTAGAAAGTCTATCAAAACTCAAATATTGTTAAACAATAAAAATAAAAATTGAATATTATTTGAATGCATTCAGAACTTGAAAATATGTTAAGTAGTCTTCAGTATTATCACTGTTGCAGACAAAAGCAGATCTACTGTTCGGAGACAAAATAATCTCGATATTAATTCTTTAGATTAAATTCCTTTCACTCAAGAGTTATCTTACAATTCAATTTGATTTAACTCAATTCAATAATCCATGTGATTGTATTCTCAAGTACATGTTTGACAATGAGCAACTTAAATTTTTACACAAGCAACAATCTAGGTACCAAATTTCAAGAATAAATTCAGGGAATGTACAATGGATATGCATGTCTTAACCAGATATAACTAAGCAACTCCATTTCAGGGGTATAAGTGGGGGTATTTTGTACCTAACTATACGGTATAGTGTAGGGTAAAAATGGTAACGATGTTTGCGGACGACTCACAAATCGAATGCCGTCTGAGTTGAGCTCAAAATCAGAAGATTTGAGAAAACCATTCATTGAATCCTTTGTTTGACTTTTAATTCATTTCTGACGCAAACCATAAGTTAATTGATATTCAAATCAATTAATAGTTTTGTTATTAATTTCTTTTTAATTACTTAAAGTTTAGTCATATTTCAAAACAAATGGATTCAAATATGGAAACGAATCGATTGCATAACAAATGCATTCAAACCAATGCCGACACTAATGAACACATTTTGGTCTTCGATATGTCCGCCATTAAGACAACGGTTCCGTCCAATCCTATTGAATGTGAGGACAAAAGCAGCGCTGATGTGAAAGCAGAATCTTGTGTCCAAATGAATGGCCCGAAAGATGAGGCCATTGTTGTACCGAATGCTGAATCCAATGACCAAATGAGTGGACTTCCAATCATTGGATGTAATCTCACTCTTAGTGGTGAACCCATTGCTGAGTCCGATTTGATGGTCACCACTAATGCAGAGCACGAATCCATTGACAAGTCTTCGACGAAATACATCCGAAAGACTTCGACCGAAACGTTGTCTAAAATTTGGCAAATTATTGATTCAAATGAATGGCACAACAGTTCCGATGAAGTGAACAAAAGTTTGATCCAAAAGATGTTTAATTTATTTAATATTAAACTCAACGACAATCGAATGAAACAAATGATAGAAACGGCTCTAAACGACAAACTTATTATCATAGAAGAGGTCGACAACAAGATTAGGTATTCGCTAAACTTTGATCCGAAGCTCTTCGGCCAATTGGCAAACGATTGGTTCTGTTTTGAGTGTCATTCTGTGCGCGAATTCGAGGATCCGATCGGTTGTAAGAAATGCTTCAAATCATTTCATTTGCAATGTCTTAAAGGCGAGCATAAGGTCCAGAACCTGAAGGAGGAGTCGTTTCAATGTCTGTATTGCCGCCGTTTGCGCGAACCTGACCTCAACGTCAAAGTGGACGGACTCTCCAAATCTGAGATCAATAAATGCATTTCATTTGTGATCAACAATTTGCAGCTGAGTTATGATCCGCCGGCGTTCGATGTCTTTGCTATCGAAGACTTGGAACGGAACAGAGTTCTGGCCTTCAAAGCAATGGATGTAATGTCGATAAGACATAAGTCGCTCACCGATCAGTACAAGAAACTGGAAGAAGCCATAAACGATTTCAAACACTTCTATCATAACTTCAGTGTTTGCAAAAGGGATCAATTGGTTTCATTGAAAGACCTGGAGCGACGATTCAATCACGAGATCAAAGAACTTAAGCTTTGCGTCGACTGCTATAAGTACTCGTCGGACATCACTTATGACACCGAAGACGACCCCCACGACTGGTTTACTCTGGTTTGTGATCCGCCGCACGAATTAGTATTTGCGAAATATGGAAAGTACCCGTTCTGGCCCGCCAAGGTCATTGATATCAAAGCCGGTGGCAAACAATATGACGTTCGCTTCTTTGACGCTCCGGTACTTCACTAAAACTGCTAATTATACCTTTAAATTGAGTTTTGTTGCAGGACTTCAGTCGAGCCATTGTTCCGCCGCAACGCTTGCGAGCCATCGAAGGATTTCAGTTCGAGGACGAGGACAACGAATTGGAATTACCCGTCAAACTCATGGAAAAACATATTAAGAAAATGCGGGAAAAAAGCGTTTACTTTATGCCAACTATTGTGAAACAGCCGAAGCGTTTGGCCAAAAAGCGTACAAACAATGATCCGTTCGGAACCGAAAGACCGAACAAGCGATCAAAGAAAATGGCAGACAATTGATATCTTTTTTCATTTCATTTTGCATTTATTTCAGAGTTTTGTTTTGTTTTTTCATTTAACTGATTAGTAATTTTAGTTATGTTTGCTTTTTATGTCTTTTGTATTTCTTAATAGTTTTAATATAATTTTAATACTCATTTGAAGACTGAATGTTTGACTTTTCATACTTTCTTTCGTTTAATTTTTTATTTTGATTAATCCCTTGTTTTCTCATAATTTGTACACTTTTTTAATATAAAACAACTTTTTATTAAATAAAGTCTTTTGTCGTTTGTATTGAAAACATATGGAAGTCTCGTGAATTCAAAAGAATTTAATTCAATATAATTGGAAAATATTTGAAAACAAACAACTGTTTTACCATAAAATGCATTCTTTGAGACAATTGTCGCAATATTTTGGCCTCATTTCTGTGAAGACATCCAAAGAGAGTCAGCGATCAACTGATGTCTGGAATATAAATCAAATGCCGAACGAAATTCTCGTTAAAATCTTTGGATTTTTGGACTTCAAGAGCCAAATGAAAGCACATTCGGTTTGTAATCTTTGGCGGCGAGTCATTGATTCGATCCTTGAAATCGAGACAAATGTGATTATCATTGACTACAAGAATTCCGACAAAGACTATGACTCTGAATATCAAAAGGTTTTCGCACTCAAAGAATTTAAATCTAAGAAAACGTACGAAAAGATCAGTTCAGAGATAATCTCAAAACACTTTGCTCTGAGAGAACTGACATTAGAGTTCAATGATAACAAGTGCCAGAAGAATGTCATCAAAATGGTGGCCGACTCGTGTGACAGTCCGCTCAAAGAACTATCTGTTAAGACTGTCAGCAAACTTATTGTCGATACGAAAGAAGTGGAGATCTTTTGCCAAAAGTTTCCAAATTTGAAAGCCTTTCGTTTGAATGGAAAACAAGTGCTGATCGAACAAAAGTCGTTCCACATTATGATCAAAGTTTGGCAGCGATTGCAGACATTATGTGTACGACAGCTCTCCTACAGAGACAAAGGAGACTTCAAATTAGTTAATTACAACGGAATTCCTTTTCGGGACATCAGCCCAGAGATCAGAGTTATCAAACTGTCGGCCTATGTCTTCGACAACATTGCGGTCACATATCTTCAGCTCAACGATATTCATGGCATCGAAAAGTTGACCATCGATTGGATCAGAGACTTTACGCCTCTCAAGTATGTGAACAACTGTTGCCCTAATATTTCAAAGCTATGGCTGTCTATCCATCCGGAAGTACTCAACCAAAACAATGTCTCCGACTTGTGGTCAACCATTGCTTTGTTTAAGAATTTAAAGAAATTGGGAGTTCTCTACCCCTCCAATAATAAAGTAGTTGTCTGTCAAGAAAGCATAAAAAAACTGGCGAATGGACCCAAACTCTCAAAATTGAGTATAGAATCGGCGAATATGTCGTCTGATTCAGTTGAAGCCATAGCACAGCATTTGCCGCATTTGAAGGCATTGAATCTGATGTACGCCAACTTTATCGTCAATTCTGACGAATCGATTGCTCCGATCTGTCAAATGCCATACCTGAGAGCTATGCGGCTTTACGTCATTCCAGACATCAGCGAACAAATGCTCATCAGATTAATCACTGAATGTTCACAAATCGAGTTAATAGATGTGCCGTTGATTAAGACCTTGAGTGCCGACTCAATGAATGCGATCATAAATAGGGCTAACAGTCATCCCGAGGTTATCCTCCATATCAAAGTGTCGCCTCATTTGAGAGAGAGCTTCAAACAATTCGATCCTTTGCTCCCAAAAAATCTTATTATCCGTTATTTCAAACCCAGAGTTCTTCTAAATTGAGAGTAATTTAAGCCACAATTCATTTATTTAGTTTCCGTTTCATTCAATTAAAGCAATGATTTGTATAAATATATTTAAATAAAATTTTGTAATTTCTTTGAATATTTTTCACATCTTTTAAATTAATTCTCGTTTTGAATAAAAAGACATTTTTTCAGAATTAAATTCTTACAAAATATTAAATAAAATGAATGCAAAAAATAATTTAAAATTCGTTAATAAAAATAAATATGGAATAAAATGCAAGACTAGAATCAATTTATAAAAGTTGTGTTCGACTTTCAACAACAACTGACTTCTCAATTATGGTTATAATCGATAAAAACAACAGAGCGCTCAGAATTAAATAAACTAATTCCAATTCAATGAACACAAACGGAGAATTTTCTATGAGTGGACCCAAAATAAATGGAGTCACTGTTGAGACGATACCGTTTGTGAAGACCAACACTGTGCTCACCGTATCTGTGAGATGTACGTGACTTGCGGTCAGGGCTATGATCGCAGAATACATCGCAGAGAATCCAAATCCTATTCGTGACAAAGAGAGAAGAATTAGGACAGAATTAAAGCAGAAATTCAGTTATTATTACCGAGTAAAATGTTACCAATCCATATAAGAGTTATGGATTGCTGTCCGTAGTAGAGGACAGCCATCGCTATCATAACAATGAGCAAATGGTAAATAATCATTATTTTGGGGCTAACTTTGAGTGCAATGAATGCACTGACACATCGGCCCACTGTATAACTGGTGCACATAACCGACAGAATTTCGGCTGCGTTTTGAGCCGATATCTTCAAAGCAATGAACTGATAATAGGTTGAGCTGTAATTGAAGTGTGCGATCTCTAGAGACGCATAAATTGCCAAGAACAAAGAAAAAAGTGCTATTAATAGGGTTTCGACGCGTCTGTTATATATCCTGACGATAGGAATATCTGACTGAAGAGAAGTTTGGTCCGAATTTTGTTGATCCGAGTCATTGATCAGACTTTCGGTTGAATTCTTTCGTTTGAGTTTTTCGTTAGGATTTTTGTATCGATTCGTGAAAAACATTATAAACAAAATCATTGGAACTAAAAATTGAATTCAAAATTAGTCTCATTTGTGGTTCAAAATAATATTTACTCAATCCTTGAATGGCACCGGCGATAAGGAACGGAGTTTTCAAGAGTTCTCTTCTGTCAACTGCCGGTGCAGTTGTGAGGGGAGTCCAGTCATTGAGCAACTCGTGGGAGGCTTTTGAATGCGTGCTGTTCTCACCGACGAGGTATGGTTTGACGAGAATGGGCGCCATTACAGAACCTAAACCATACATGAATTGTGAGAACTGGAGTACAGCTGAGCTCTTGTGTGGCCACATCTCGACCAACCAGACATTATTGCCATTATCCCAGGCACCGGCGCCAACACCATTCATAAATTGGCATAAATAAAATGCCCACAAATTTGGACAGAAGGGTATAAGTGATACGGAAGCGCTCATTCCAAACAAGAGTACCGCTAATGTCATTTGTCTATTCAGGTATTTGTAAAGAAGACCGACTGTAGGACCAAATAAGAAGCGTTTAATCAGTTTATTTGATTTCTATTCCAATTAGAGATGACTTACAGAGAGAGCCGGAGAGGTATCCGATATTTCCCAAAATCATTGAAATGGTTATCAAATACATAGTTGTGTTAAACATGTATTTGAGGTCAACGAGTGTCGGACCGATTAGACTGAAGTTCACACCCTTTCAGAGCAAAACGAAAACAATTGAAATGAATTTATGAGAAGACAATCGAAATGAAGGCATACATAAGCGAAATGATTGAAGAACATCGCCATCGTATACAAGTATAGGTGCCATGAACTCCCTCTTGATCTTCTATTTCTGCCATCACTTCTTCGACTATTATCTTCGTCTTCAGTATTGATATCATATTCAATATCGTTGTTGAGGACATCCATCGCAAAGAACTTTTAAGACAACTATTATCACAATAAGTAATTCCTAACAAATTGTAGTCTAATCTCGAAAATCAATTGAATTGAAGGTTAGATTCAATTAATTTGCGAACAATTCATACAACAGTTTATCAAATTCAGAGTCAAACAAATCAATTATTAATTCATTAATAAATTTGTCTAAAATCAAGTCTTCATTAAAATCATTGTTTGCATCACTTTTTGCAACAATTTTATTGGTTTTACGTTTAGTTGTCTTCAGTTTTGGACTTTTTGTTGATTTCTCACAATTTTTGTTGAAATTAATGCTAAAATTTAAATATTTTTGGCGTAAAATTGTCTCAAAATTTAGTGAATTTTTTAACTGAATTTCCAAATAATTAAGTTTAGTCTTGAATTCGCCCGGAATTAAATCTGGGGTTGTTCTTGCTCCTGAATTATCACTGAATTGGTCGGAATGGTCATTTTGATCACAATTAGTGTCAGCACATATTTTAAAGTCAAAATCATGAGTCGATTGTTGTTTAGAGTCATATGTTTTGAAGTCATTTGTTTTATAATCGGTTTGATCTGAATTTTGTTGACAATTAAACACTGATTTGCAGTACTTTTTCCACAAAATACTTTCGCGCATTGAATCCAATTTGCTTTTGGCCCGAATTTCGATCAACGGGTCGATTGAATCCAATACCGATTTAAACGACATTTCCATTAAAATTAAGTCTATTTTTGTTTACATTTTATTTTATTGATTGAAAAGTGAAGATTCACTTCAAAACTTTCTTCAGAAGCATTTTGTGTCGAGATTTGGTTCTTTTTAAAACATAACATTCATATTAGTTGTATAGCAATAAAGCATCTAAAAGTCATTAATCAGAGGTAGACTTAGTTGATGTTTTCAAACGACTATTGATTGTGGTGAAGAAAACCTAGGTTCAAATTCGAGTTCTTGATTCTTGGTGATGTTTTAAATAAGCAATTTAACTCAAACTTAAATCGTTTTGAGATTACTATTATTCTATACCAATTAATTTCTGCAAGAATATAAGTAATTGCAAAGTTATCCAATTGAATAAAACCTCATAATAAAACTTCACTATCTTGTATCAGATAGAACAGACAAATGCTAAGCACAATTAAATTTTCAAAATTCCTAGATAGTATTAAGTTTGAAACAGGAATAACTATTACATAGCATTTTTATATACTAGAATATATTCTGAATATGTGCTTAAAATGGAAACTTATAAAATAAATATGACCAAAATTTTCAGGTCATGTGAATAATCGGATTAAATGATACTATAGAGTTATAATTAATTAAATCCCTAGACTTAGTTGATGTTTTCAAACGACTATTGATTGTGGTGAAGAAAACCTAGGTTCAAATTCGAGTTCTTGGTTCTTGGTGATGTTTTGAACAAACAATTTAACTTAAACTTATTTTTTTTGAGATTCTATACCAATTAATTTCTGCAAGAATATAAGTAATTGAACTGTTAAAGGAAAATAATAATAAAGCCTCATAAAAGTTCATTAGTTTGTAAACTTCACTGGCTTTAGAACAGACAAATGCTAACCACAATTAAATTGTCAATTTTTCAAAATTCCTAGATAGTATTAAGTTTGAAACAGGAATAACTATTACATATAGAGTTGGCACAGAGAAAATTTCTCAGAAATATTTCGAGAAATATTTCTCGTTAAAAATTTCTCATCACTTTTGGAGAAATTTTTAAATTACATTAAAAGTTTAACAATTAAAT
>JAQGCS010000224.1:0-29572 GCA_034702105.1 Fuscozetes fuscipes
ATAGTTTTGTGCGTTACCCCACCCACCCCTTCTCTCTCCCCCCTCTTTCACAAATTTTTAAAATACAAAATTAATTGTTGTAAGCGTTTTTAAAAAAAATTGAAAGAGAAAAGGGTTTGAGGCTGTTCTAGATTCTAGCCTATATTGAGCTACTCTAGAGAGAATACTGATATTAAACAAAGATGTGCCCAAATCCTCGTGAGGATTTGGACATATTCTTGGGTGAATTGAGAGCTGGAAATAACTTTTGGTTATAGATGTAGTGCTCATTACTTTGATCCCAAACTTGTTTGTATTATTTATTTGGTTTACATTCAAATAGACATAGTTCATTACTCATTATACTCATTTCCTTGCTCAATAACCTTGATCCAACTATTAAAGTTTTCTATCAATGATTGCTAATGTGTGAAAATGCATCTTACAATTTGCATAACTTCTAGCTATTCTTCATACAGCCACCGCTCTCTTGAACATGGCCATACGCAGATAAAACTTACCTTGTTTAAAAGCTATTGTTATGCAGAATCCATCCATGTGATTTTGATTTAGTTCCCAAGGTTATAGTTGGGGTACTTGAATAGTGAGCTACAAAAAAGTGATAACTATTTAATACCAGTGATAACAGAATCAGAAGTAGAATCGCAAAAATAGAGTTCACAGTTTTGTATGCAGATTGGGTCAGATGGCAGTCCTATCATTGACGTCAGCCGTCGGCGATTTTTTTCTGTTCTAAAGTATACCTGTAATGTTAAACTTTGGTAAAATTCTAGGGTGATTTTAGTGTGAGGTGGACTTCCACCCTTAGGCATCCCACGATCGAAGAGACAGATAAGTCAGTGCTTTCCGTTTAGAGTAAAATATTTTAATGAAAACCAAATTACAAATAATTAAAATTCAAAATACAATTAAAACACTTTAGAAAAGTTTGTGAATCAATGAAAATGAAATTTTAGTGGTCGTCGTCTTCGACTTCTTCTTCCTGTTCGTGATGTCCACCTGAGGCTAATTTAAGCAAAACCTTTCGGACGTCCAGATCTATAGCCTCGACTACAGCTTTTGGTTTCTTAATGCCATCATTTAGTTCAAGACATTTGACAATCGGTTCTTCAATTGGACGACAAGGGGTTCCGCTGTAAAGATAATTGTTGTCCACCGCTTCGCTCGAATTGTCAATCATTTCTTCGTCTTCAGGCTCTCCGTTGCCGACAGCTTTCAATACATAAACAGGAAATGTAATAAATTTAATACAAATGAGACATACATTGATTGGTAATCATTGTTCTGAGTGACAGCTCTTCCAAATGCAAGCGATTCTTCTGTTCATCCAATTTGTGAATTAAGTCATCGATGAACTTCTTTTCTTCGATCAAATACCGCATTTGTCTAATTTTGTCGCGAATCTCATCCGCTTTATTCATATTACAAAATTTAATTCTTTAAATGGATTTCAATTGAATTTAAGAGATTTAAAACTAAAACATTGAATAAAAACAATAACGAAATGCAAAATAAGAGCCAATCGTTGGACGCATTGATCACATGTTTACCAATTTTTGGCGCTTTTCTCGCATTCCTTATAAACAAAATTTGATTATTTAAAGCCTTTCAGTTTCGCACAGATTTTGATTTTATTAAAATTAATTAATTAAGTTATCCATCAAATCTTAATTTTAAAAATCTTGATAGCTCCAATATTCCTAATAAGTTAGCCTAAAATGTTTGGCGACAGAGCTCTCGAATTGATAAAGAGTTTGACCCGCGATAGCAATGACCCGATGCCCGCCTATTGTCTCCATTTGGTCGACAAAGTAATCGAAGAGATCAATGAACTCAATCACAAGATTCAACAGTTTGTGTGAGTATTGAAATGAATGGTTAGACAACTGATGGACACATCTCTCCAATTGATTTGTAGAATAATTTTTGATATAATTAATTATATTTTGATTGTTGTAATCAATTGTTGTAATCAATTGTTGTTCAAACAGACAATTAAATAGTAGACGAGAGGACACAACTTCAGAGCTCTACCAAATTGAAGTACTGATCGCAAAAATCAGGTTTTCGGCTCTTCTTTGGAACAAAAGATGTCTTCTCTCTTATCAGTAAAGTTATTTTAATTTGTTTTGTGATTTATAATAATGATGATGGTCAATTTGATGGTCATTTCTTACTTTTGACCACAACTGTTGGTATAAGTGGCAGACAGTTTCGCTAAACAACTGTTAGCTTTTTCAATATCAATGCAAATGAAATCAAATGCATTTTGAGACTTGAGGCCAATCAGTGGATAGACAGACAATCATATTGAGCAGTACTTGCATTACATATTACAGACAATTGATTTAATATCAAACAGAATAGTAATGGAATGTTTTGTTATTGATTTGAAAAAACATGCCATTTGCAAGACTTCCTTTCCTCTGCTAGATAAGAATTCATTGGATTCTCAAGAAATCAATTTCGCAAATCATTGACTTTTTTCCTGATACAGTAAATACTCGTTGGTGTCCCTTGGTCGGTTCCGAACAATCCGGGGATACGAACGGGAGGGACAGCATCGAACCTTTCTAACATTAGTTAGTACCGTTCCTGACCGTATACTTCCCCATGCTGTTATAAGTGGAAAGTGGGTTTTTGGCCACTCGATCGCCGTTTCTATGTTGTTATAACCAGTTTATAACAACACCCTTCGTATTGTCCACTTTTATAAGAGAATGCCGTTAAAAGTGGTTTGAAGTAATGATCGATCATTTGATGCATCTCTAGTCGATCAGAATTATGTGTTGTTATACTGATCCAAATGATGTGTGGTTTCTATGCTCTTACAGTTAAACAGTTTGTCATTCAGGTATTCCAATAATAATTATTGTTTCAATATAAAATATTTTGTGGAATAGGTGATTCACAATCTGGTTTGACTGTATAACTAGTTTATAACAGCATCCTTTTGTACCAACCACTTTATAACAGCACGGGGAAGTATACGGTCAGGAACGGTATAGGAATGACAGAATCGAGCTAGGCACACAGTCGAGTATTTACTGTATTTGGAATTAACTGAAATCCACTTTAAAGCCATAATAGACTCGAAAAGTTGAAACGATTGCGTTGGGAATTGGGATCAGTTCTACCACAAGACATAACAATCAATTTGTCGGAACCAGAAATTCAATGGTTTTTGTCGTATTCTAACAATTTATCCGATTATATGAATAAATTGAATGAAGGAAAGGGATTGGATTTAACTCTTCACAAGAAACCACCGAAAAGGCTTTACATTCAAGTAATGAGAAATTAATTGATTAGTCATTTGTCTAACAATCATATACTTTAAGGTTCGCTGTCATACAGAATATGGAGACCTGGAGCTGGAGGACGGAACTACTGTTCTCCTATCGAAAGATAGTATGGTATGTATTTTGCTTAAAATTGAGTTTAAATAGATAATTGTCTGTCAATAGCATTATCTGCCGTTATCTCAATGCGAGAAATTGATTTTAGGCGGAGTTTTGGAACAAATCAATCAATAATTCGTTCGTTTATTAAATAAATTTCATAATTGAAAATAATTTGATTAAAAATCAACTCTTAATATAATAAATTTTAAATTAATTAATACTATAATTAAATACATTAAATAATTGTAAGCTTTCCTATATATTTACAAATGGAAGCAATAAATTGGAAATACCATCGAGTTTCAAATAAATCGATAATAAACTGGAATTTAAGGCAAACGGAATGAGAGGCAAATCTATTGAAAGGCACTATTATTTGGAAATATGTGTAAAATTATATAAACATTGATTGGAATTATTGTTTGCTTATCCTCTGTTCAACTAAATTAATCAATTTGTCGGAGTATTGCTGTAAAAGAGTCATCGCTTGAGTCATACTCTCCGGTGGAAGACTATAACTGTCATTGTTTACAACGTTTGCATTCGTCGAATGATTTGGAGAGCAAATTGGGTGCGGATGTGAGACCACTGATTGCATGTTTTGGCACACCTTTGTTATGTTGTCGGCCAAGAATTGTCTCATTTGAAGGTTTCCTGTCTCTGAAGAGCGCTCATAGATTCTGCTAGCGTATTTTGATATATTATTCAATTCGTTGACAACGAGTTGACACAATTCTTGAGTGACTATCGATTGAAAAGATTTAAGTCCTTAACAAAAATATTCTGTCAATAAGTGATTCTTACGAGGAATTGTTGACGGATTAGTCATCGATAGATCCAGTCTTTCATTTTGAATGTGCGGCAAAGGAGGTGTAGCCCACAGTCCGCTTCCAGAAGAGGAACTATTGCTTCTCAACTTTACGGGAGTTTCTCTTCCGATGTGGGATAAGTTGAATTCACTCTTTGAGGAACGCATATCACTTGTCCACAATCTTCGGGGTCGACTTTGCGGTTGAAGTGATGCCTCTTTTGTTTGCGGAATGTTTTGAGTGGTAGACGAGCGCCGAATTTGCTTTAGAATATTCGGCTTCGGGGGAGTGACGGGTCGGGCACGAGAGAAAGGCTTGTCATCATCCGAAGAAGATAGGGAATCGTCGTCTGTGCTGTCCCTTTGGCCACTAGACATAGAATTGGTACCTTTCCTCATAGGAGTGGGCGGCGCACTTAAACGTCCCGAAAGGTTAGGTCTGAGAGAAGTTTGAGAAGTGCTGTTACTCCACAGGCCTTTACTTCTCAAAGAGATGGTCTGAGATTTGATAGAATCGACTTTACTCAAAGTGCTGACACTATTGCTTCGCGACATTCCTTCGTTGGGGTTCAAGTCATTAGTTTTGTTGTTCTCCCAGAGCGGAGCCGAACCTTCGAACAAAAATTATAGTTTGCAATAGAATTGAGTTAATCTTTGCTAAGATTTAAATGGCTTTTGAATATAAATGAAGTGAAAAATGATTTTCGTTCTGCTCTACAATTCGGTCATAACTATAATTACAGACAATTATAATAATAATAAAAAATAATTGAAAATAAATATATAATTACTGTTGAAATTCAAGTTGAGCTGAGATTTGGCCAAAGGTTTGCGTTGCAGTGAAAACGATAAATCACTTAATGATATCGAACGACGAATCACTTCGGAGGCTAAACCAGAGAACAACCCTTTAATAAGTCATTGTTTGGGATCTGAGAGAACTCACAGTCAATATTATTCATAGTCTTCGAGTCTGACTCGAAATTATAATCTCTCAAATTGGCGACACTTTTAGAATTACTGAGTCCGGAGCCTTTCCATCCCAACTGAGTGGGAAAATAATAATACAAATCAGAATAGAAAACGCATTAGAGCTGAACAAAAAGTCTGAAAGGACTGGTAGGCCTACCGTTTCGAGTTTCTTTCGCGCTTCACTGATTGCTTTCGTTAGTTCTTCCCTTCTCTTAGAAATGGGAGGTTTCGAAGTCAATGGAGTGTTGCGTTCATTGGCGCTGCCATTCATCTCATTTGGACTCTTAGTTGTTGTCGGCGATGATTTCGAGTGATATTTGGACGAAATGCTCAGACGATTGGGTGTCATAGTGTCTGAAACACTGTCTGATTTGTCGAGGGGTGGACTGTCATTACATTTGTCCAAATTTTCGAACGTATTCTTCAAATATTTGTCTCTTTGATCGATTCGATCTAAATTTTCAGTACTGATGTAAATGGAGTTCTTAGTGCCGGCACTTCGGTCACTATCACCAACAGTTGTGTTGGAATCTTCGTCATCGCTATGCAATTCATTGAAATTAGGAACACTTATTGATGGCACGACTCCGAAACCCGAATAACGTTTTAGTAATCCTTTGGATTTACGGAATTTATTGTCCGGCGATTCGTTAACTTTAAAAACTGTTCCCGAAATCTTGTCACCAGAATACCCGATATTATCGCTATCTGTAGTGTTGATATCGTCTTCGTCTTCCTGAGGATGACTACTTGCAGAAGACGAGTCGGTAGCTCTGTATCTGTTATCTCCGTTTTTATCCGAGGATTTATTATTTAATTCTTTTTCGGAATGATTTGAATTGGTTTTAGTGGTCGGGTATGGAATTACTGGGTCTTCATTCAAATATGATTTAACGACTAGATTCTGAGTGGTTTCCATGCGTTGAGCCCAACGTCCTTTTGCTGGCAGCGGTGGTTTTGATGACTGATCTAAATCGAGTTTATTGTTTGGGTCGCGATTCAACTCTTCAACCATTTGCTTCTTAGCCCAAAGTGGAAGAGATTTCAAATTGAACCGATAGAGTGCCGAAGAGTTGTTGCTATTCATCGAGTTTTCGTCATTATTCTCATTGCTTTGAACTAATGGTTTGGAAGGAATTTCGATTTTAGGGCTTTCCATTAGAGGAATGGAAGGTAAACCAAGTTTTGAAGCGATTGCATTTATCATTTCATTCGGGAGTTTCCAAATAAAAATACAGCCGTCCCCCGAAACTGAGATCAAATTCTTTCCATTTTCTGAGAATTTAAGGCCAGTGACCAGTTCTGAGTGACCACTGGTTGCAGCTAAGCATTCTCCCGACTGGTAGTCATAAATGTAAAGGCTTTTATCAGTACAAGAGGTGGCGATGAAGGCCCCACTCGGGTCTAAAGCAATTTTGATGAGAGTGCCATCATCTCCCTGAGAACCCTTGAAGTTCGACGTATTTTTGCCAGAGAGGACATCATATACTCTGATCATACGGTCCTGACATGCGGTTAGAACATGATTCTCATCGACATCTACTTCCATGTCATAGAGAGTAGTCTTTCCTACGACATGATGTTCTCTCAAGAAATTAAATCCCTGGCCATTAGTTTCGACGCCTTTGCGGAATATTAACGACTTATCGGCGCCACAACTAATCATTTGAAGGCTTTTATTGGATTTATTGCTGACAAACTTGACGGCTGTAATAGAGGACGAGTGGTCGTCCATTGTCTGTACGAACGAATACTGCTGACGGACATCGAAGATGTGAATTAGTCGGTCCCGACTCGCAGAAGCCAATAGGGATTTGCCTCCGAATCTCTGTTCATTAGAATACTCTAAACAAAGGACTTCTGAATCGTGTGCTTCGATTTTACATAAGTCTTGTTGTAATTCCAAATCAAAAATTCGTATATTTCCGGAGCGATCGCCAGAAGCTAAATGTCTGCCATCAGGCGATAGTTTAAGAGATCGGACGCCATTCTTCCCGTCATAAGTGGTATCTGTTTTATCAGATGATTCGTTAGGATTGATGTCTACGTCACAAATATAAGACAATTCCGGATCCATATAAAGAATTTTCAAGAGTTCGGCGCTAAAAATATTTCGCTTATAAACAAAACTCGATTCCTGCGAACCTTTGAGGACATCTAAGTTCCAGATACGGATCGTATCATCACTGGAACAGGTGAGGAATGTGCCCGAAGGTAGCAGTTGTTTGGCACAATTTGACAGCTCAGGGTAAGTTTCAACGGCCCAAATACAACCAGAATGATAAAGAAAAGAGTGCAATTTTCCGATTTTCTTTATGTTGGAAATGGTCCAGAAATATATACTACGGTCACCATAAATACAAGTGACCACATCGTTACTATCATCCAATGATATGGCTATTGTGTCCGCATATTTGACATTAGTGGTCGAATGAGACCCACCGCTCAAATCACTATTCAATTTAGATAACGTCAGATAAGAAAACAAACTTTTTAAGCATATGTTTACTTTCTGGCGAATCCACGGGCGATGTCGATGCCCAGAGAGTGAGGGCGTGGAAGAGTGCACACGAAATGTAATGTCTTCGGGTTAAAGCATCGGACAATTCCCTGCGCACAGCCCACGCAAATCAATTGTTCACTAATACTGATGCAATTGGCACTCGTCGTCTCCACACATAATCAAAAAGTAATTCATTTTTAAAATTTTGGTCAAAAAAAAGTAATAAATCTAAAGATTAATCACAAGAAGTGTTAATAAAGTAAATGAGAAACTAATGGGAAATGCAGAGAATGTGACCGCAATCATAAAAGTGGGCGCAACTCTGTCTTAGGTTTGGAATTTGGAGCAATTATTTGAGTTTTAGTCAACGAAACCAATAAAAGGGAACTCACTCTCAACTCAACCCATTTGTCGAGAAGTCTTCTATTATTGAATTCACATAAAAGACCAGATTTGGTGATGGCATACGTCGAGTCAGACATATTGGAACGACCGCACGAAACATCACAGAAGTAGTTATTGCGCTGATCGCCCAAAATGGCAGACCTTCCCATTAGTGGCAATGACTCGAATTTGTTGCGCGAAGACTTTGAATATTCTAAATACCAAAATTTGACATGCCTGTTCCCCACCGTCACGAAATATGACCCATTGTTTGCAAATGACAGCGCTTTCACTTTAGTGGACACCTTATTGGACGCAATCTTAATATTATTCTTCCAGTCCCACACATTCACAATCATATCGTGCTGTGAGCCCACAGACACTACATATTTGTTGTTCGGAGAGAAAGCCTGCGAACAATAAAACAAGTCATTCAAATGCTTTAATCCGAATCAACCAATACTTACCACACAATTGATTCCGAACTTATGTCCGGCGAAGGAGGCCACTTGTTCCCCAGTGGACACATCCCATACCCTAACGTGTGGTTGATGTCCACACTGACAAAAACATATGTTTTAAATCTAAAGATGTCTTATAGATATAAATACCTCTCCGGTGACGATGTATTTGCCATCGCAGGAGAATTTTGATGCAGTGATTGGCTTTTTTGATGAGTTTATAATATGAACTTGCTTGTTTCGGCGAATATTATACACGACTAACACACATCTAAGATAATTATTGTTATTTTGTAAGAGCTTTATATACAAAGTTAATTATATTTATAAATATTAGTTTATAAAAAGCAATATATCAATGATTAACCCAAACACTGATAAGAATTATGTCATAAACGATAATTAATGTTCAGAATTTCTATTTTAAAACCTTTAAACTTGGTATTTATCGCGAAACGAGATTAAGAATAAAATTGAAAATTTCTTACTATTTATGTATGTGAACAGCAAAATGAAGTAGATAAGATTAAATCTAATACAAATTCGAATAATTTTGTTGCATTTATAAGAATTTTATCGATATCATCTAAACTGAGCTATATCTATTCTAAAATTGCTAGCCAAAGTGATCAAGGAAGACAAGAATTAAAGAATACATACCCGGCTGGATATACAACACAATTGGTTAATGGATCGGAATCCAGTGACGCATTGCTCGTAACAGTTAATCCGAGAACGCGGTCGAGCTTTACCTGGATTAGAGTCACGAACACATTATTCAAACGATTGTCTCATTATTCGATAGATTCGTAATAATATGTATTTATTCTAATTTTTCTCAAATCATGATTTAAGGCATAATTTACTACAGATTTGTATAATAAAGACATGAATTCTCACAAATCTGTAAATCATTTGATTAAATTCCGATGAAATCTTATTCCTTTAAGTAATTTATAATAAATTAAAGCAGGTTTACATAAAAAGGATTCGAACCAGTAACTTGACAACTGGTTAAAGAACAAGGTTACAAAATAAATATGACTCATAGATATGTGGATTAAAACTATAGAAATGTATTTAAAGGAAAAACGGGTAAAAATAAACTTCAATTAAATCAAAATATTAGTCTAAGTCAGTTCCTCAAATTGTTCCTAAAGCCTAACATATATTGTAGAATGCGCAAACTTATCAATTATAAATTAATCAAGTTAGTGTTCAAAAATACTATTATTTATATTGAGTCGAGTGAATAGTCATCTACAAAATATAACATAATGATCAAGTTTATTATAAATAACAATCTATTCAAGTTCATAAAAAGTTAACAAGTTTATCAAATTTTAAGGGTTTGTTTGTTTACAAATATAAGTAAGTTTGAATGAAAATTCTCAAGTTTATTCACGAAACTAGCAAAGTCAATAAATTACATTCATTATTTTTAGTCCACATAGGAACATTGCGGTTCACTGGTCTAAGTGATCAAGTTTACTTTGCGATTAGTATGCAATTGATAATGAGCTCATACTTTGATAATTACCATAACATTCAATAAATTAGCCGATTATTATCGAAACAATCAAATATTAATATTTAGACTTAAAGGTCAATAAATATTTTTATGTAACCGTAAAGAAAATAGATGTCAAACATATTTGACCCAAACTATCGTTAAAACTCATTATAAAGAAATTTGCTTGCATATTTAATAATAAAGAGGAATTATAAAAAATTCTTCAAATCCTTATTATGATACACCTGTATGTTTTAAGAGACTTTCCTGATATTAAGGACCTTATAGGAAGTCATAAACAAACAATCACCTTGCACATCTATGCAAATAGCCATTCACTAATGGGGTGCAAATGGAAATTATATCCAATTTATTCAACAGGTGTTTATCTGAACAAATGGTATCCTTTGATGGCTTTCACAAATTATTAAATATTAACGAAAATTTTCGCTAAATATTATACAAAAATAATAAAAAGTAAAAAAACAAACAAAAAGTGAATTTTTGCCAAAACGCCCACAAAACTGATTCCAAAGAAAACTCAATGTCATTGAAATGTGTCTGAAATCAATATTTCAGACAAAATATAATTATTTAATTGACTTATCTATTGATTGAATTAATGACATTCGAATCGATTGTGATTATTCATTATTGAAAAAACAACAGTAAAGTGAGTGTGGCAATCTACAAACAATAAGATTACTAGGGATTAGCATGGGTAATCTATTGATTCATTCAATCAATCAATGACTGAGTAAAGTGAAAACAATTAAAATATTCGTTTTCTTGAATCGTATTCTTGTTATTCAGCGAAAAAATTTAAAAAGTCATAAATCATATGACTGTTTGGTATAATTGATAAACAATTTAAAGCTCGAAACGAAGTGTGAAAACAATGATATCATACCTCAGGATATTTGATAAAACCATTGAAATCATTGTTATTGAAGTTATCCATAACTTTCCATTTGTTTGAATCAATTTAATGCTCGAAAAAAGAATAGTTTGAAACCAAAACAAAGTTGCAGAGAAAGCACAAACTGTTTGCTGACAGTTTATGACAGTCAGGGAGGCTGTGCTCAAGTTATGCATAGGCAAGATATAAATCGAGTTACCTGACTTCTGGTGCCACGCTATGCACAACAACCTGTGCTTTCGCAAGCATTTCTTAGGGTAAGAATTTTATAAACGTTTGCAACAAATTTTTAAAAACTGGTATAACTCTAACCAGTGTTGAGACAAAACCACTTTTCTATCCCTTTATAGTCAGAGTACATGATTTGCTTCGGGCTATGAATGCAATAAAAGCAATATTGAAGTCAACAGTCAATCACTGATTATATTCACTGCAATTATCGACATCTCGATTGAAATTAATTGAAATCAAAATTTCATCGATTAATTTAGTCATTATTTCGGTAAAAGTAGTCATCATTTCGATGAATATTTTCTATAAAACTGTCTTTCATTCAATAATTAAAAGTTTTAGTTAAGAAAAACAAATCATTAGATATTATTTTAATCGCAAACTCTCTTTGATTTTATGAATATTAAGATAAGAATAAATTAGTTTCACTTCTGGTGTGAATGGACTCAAAGTATTGATAAGATTTGAAAGAGTCTACACTCAGTAGACCAACACTTTTAATCAAGTGTTGGCCTCAACACAACAGTCCGTCAATGAACTCTTCTCTCGACTCAAACGTTTGGAAATAAATTGCAATTCAAAAACAAACACAGACACAATAAAGGGCCTAGACTAGTCACCTCAACTCTGCTTAATGTTACAATCATAGTAATTATGAGAACTCTTTTTCTGGTCAACTCTTCTCAATAAATGAAACAATGTTTGAAAATACCGGAAATTATCAAATATTGAAAATTAAATATAATTTCATTTTGAAATAACTGCACAAATCAAGGAAACAAGCATTTCATTAATGCTCACAATACAGACATTTTTAAAAATATTGGCAAGTATATATCAATAAGATTTAATAAGATGGTACATTTTGCGGTTCAATTGAGTACCTGAAAAATTACTAAAAGATCTTCAAGATTGTTGAAAAACTAATGACATGGGAATATAGGTCTGACCATCAGATAACTTTATCCGATGGCGAGACGAATATCGGTCGCAATTAGAGTACTATTACAGCACTTATTTGTGTTTACTATGATTTTAATGACTTTAAATCATTTTTTAATTGAATTAAGAATTGATTTTATAACTATCGATAAATTTTTGTCTTTTTTCGATTAGTGACAAATATTCGATAAAATGAGTTTAATTGGATTTGAGGTCAGAATATATGGTATTTTGTTTGTATCTGATTCGAAGAGAGAGAAGAACCGCTAAAATTAACATTTAATAACATTTAAGCGCTATTTTGCATAAATTATTGTAAATGTCGTTAAACTTGTGTTGAAAACAATCGATAATAACAGTAATTAATTGAAGACATGATTACCTTATTTTCCAAAGGAATCGCTTCTCTGTTTCTTTTGAGCGCAAGATTTCTGATTATCTTTTTGGGGCCGAGAGTGGACACATTCGACACATTGGAGGCATTGCCAACATTACCATTACTGCCATTTGAAACATTGGTGGACAGAAAGTTCAGGTCATGTATACGAAGACGATTTGTTGGCCATTCGTCACTCAACTGATTATTCAAAGCCATTAATCACTGGTCTTAGAGTTGAGACACATTTGAATGATTGACTTCAAGAATATAAATCATTTGAATGAATAAATCCATGCATTCATTCGACAAATCGGTTAATAATTATCTTTAAATTCAGATTTGATTAATTGCTGACAAAACAAATGAAAAAGCGATAAAAACAATCGGAAATATTGTCGATTAGAGTCATACCAGAAATGTCTTTCTGGCCCTCAATTACTAACTGACGACAACTGTTATTACAAACGGATCGCAAATTATATAATTAAAGATAAAATAAATATAAATAATTAAAAATTAAGGCTTAAAACAAAGGCATAACAGAATAGAAACATAAATATTTGATGAAATGGTGTTATTTTGTGAACTAAACGGCAGTCAAACAGCGCTCAAAACACAGATCCAAAGGTTTGGCTCAAATGCATTGCATTCGACGCCAAATACAGTGAACTCCCATAGAAACCATTTGAACAGAACTTGGAAACGGCACAAACACTTTACACTCAAAGACTAATTTATTTAAATTAAATTAAGCGACTAATTAAATGTAAGCAATCAGTTAACAATCTTTTGCTCTTACTCGTCTCTTAAGACTCAGGGCCAAAATATTTGTCTTTTGTTGTGTTAATGAACTTTGTTTGCATTCAAAGCGAATGCAAATAAACTTTTGATAACTTTGATTGCATTGAAATTTTCGTATCAAAAAGTAGATCATTAGATCATCCATTGACTCTGTTATGGAAATTATCCCATTTTGGCTCTAATTTATTGTATTACAAACCGATGCCAACGGTTTTCATATTTTTTTATGAATCTCATATATAAATGAGAACTGCTATAAAGTTGTTGTAATCTATTCGGACTCATACCTATTCGACACGAATATGCAATTAGTTGTCCAAAAGCTAGCAATGAGTTCAGCCTTAATCTCAAACTCAGAATAAAAGTCAACTGAACTTTTTTTCAGCAAAACTAAACTAAAAATTATTTTTTAAAAAATGAGTCCATTATTATTCAGATCACGAATTTTAGGGATGATTACAACTACTGCCAGTCTTTACCAAAAAATGGTTTTGTCAACAGTTATAATTCGGAGACAAAGAACAGGTATTTGATGACACAATTCCACAACAATTCGCTTTCAGTTAATATATTTCTACCAAAATTAGAGCTCAAATTTTAATTACACGATTGAAATGAGATAAGATTAGACTCGTTTTGATGTCCGAAATAACTTCGAAAAACTTTATTGTAAAATATCATTACATTTAAATCATTTAAATAATTGTAAATTCAATTAAAAAAAGTTCTATTAATATATATCTAAGCTTTGAAATACCGATAACTCATTGAAAGGAATGCGAAAAACGGGATAAACAGATAACAATTGTTTGATATTTGTTCAGAAGTCAAACGAAATGCGGTCTCTCAGACTTGAAGTCAAGTTTTTTGGCCATCGCGTTGTCCATAACATCACTCGATCTCTGCGTTAAATGAAACTCTTCGATAGCTGTGGTGGCGATCGCGATGTCAGGCATCAGATCACTGAGAGTTCGACGCGACTCGTTTGAGGAGAACTGTTGACAAATTTATTAACATTTTTTTTTATAAAATTCAACCTACAAATCATGTGCACAATAAAAGTAGAATAACAACATTAGGACATACCTGAGAATCTAAGTCGAAGTGCGCCAAACGGGGAGTACTGGACTCTAGTTTTATTTCTGAGGCATAACTGTAGAGATCTCTATCTTCAGGTAAAACATTAAGGTTTCCTAAATGATTGGTGAGAGGTCTGGGGGGAGGAGGTATACTCAAAGAGCCAACTTCACTGGGGACATAGGAGAGACGTGATGCGGCTTCATCGGGAGCGTCGAGAGCTAACGAGTAATTTGTTCCGTGCAATACATCTGAGGCTGCGTCTGGAAGACCAAACTCACGAACGACTCGCAGTTGAATCAATCGCAATACTTCGCACCGGTTGGACACCAAAGCCAGTGCTCTTTGGCTCAGAGCTGATGACTTCAATTCTTGTTCTCTTTGTCTCATCAATAAAACTACCCTTTCCTCCAGAATTGGCAATTGAGGTCTGGAGTTGGCATCTGGTATATCTTCATAACATACAGCAGAGGAGGATGAGGAGGAGGATATACATAAATGATAATGGTCAGAACCAAGGAATCCATCGTTGTTTGCACTGAGGGCTGCGGTCAGTGCGTCGGGAATACACCGATCTATTTGTCGAATCACTCGATTGGGCACAATATCACCAATTCGACCGACTCTTTCTTCAAGAATAGCTTTGGCCTCTTCTACATAAGGAGCAAAATATCGTGGTCTAATGAACGGACCCGTTCCACGACCTCTAAACCAAGCGGTTATGCCTCTGGACTGTGGAAGGGCTGCATCTTCTCCCAGCATATAAGGAGGAAGAGTACTGATTAGACCTCTTTTAGCGGTATTCGATAAGATTTCGCTGTCGAGGGGTAGGATATGACCGATCCTCACGTGACACATCAGTTCTGAAATAATATCTCTCAGCTCTGTGTCATCCAATTCTTTTTTGCGAAGTCCTCTTCTGAGGCTGTGCGCAGTGTTACTGACGACATTGGGTTCTCTCTCTTCCATTCTTTTGGTTAATCTGTTTTCTCCCCATTTGATGACTGATTGCAAGACTTCGAGTTCGCTCGACTGCAAGAAGTCTGACTTAAGGGCTTCAATCAAATGCGTTAATTCCAACTGACATAACAGAGGAGACGCTGCTATTGAAGAAAACTCTTCTCTTAGAAAACATAGGGCCTGCCGTTTAACCCATGGCGAGCCATGAGGTTGTTCTGACCATTTTAATATCAAAATCAATGTTTCCAAAGACAATGAATCAATCATAAGGTCTTCACAGCTTTGGACGAGTGAATCTAATTCTAAAAATCTGGAGATTTCATATAAATCCATGACTTCCTTAACCATAACCACTGGCGAAACGAGTGATGTATTACTGGCGATCGGATTAGTGTTCGTCGAATTCTGTACCGAATTGAGCTCATGATTGCACTTACAGATGGCTGACTGCAACAATTGGATCAGATCTGCAGTGAGACAGTCTCTATACATGACGTGAAGTATAACCCGAGCAAAACGTCGGCTAATAATAGATTCGTCCAAAACTATTTTCGTTCGTTGATTACAATTCATGGCATCGGTCTCTGCTTTGCGGCGTTCCTGACGTTGGATAACATTCCTGAAGAAAGGTGATCGGGCGGCCAGTATTGCTCGATGACAAGCATACTCTGCCTGATCACTACATGCTCTACACTTCTTGTAAATACTGTTCGAGTAGTCTTTATTCGGTGGCGGAGAAAAGAGAAGGGATGCGTCAGAATAAAGACCCGTTTCCAACAAATGCTTGAGATCGTGAGCCAAAGGGTTGGGAACTCCACATTTTTCGCTGATTTTCACGAGGATTTCATAGGAGGCTGAGTTACTTCTCGGGTCATAAGATCCGGACAACTCTCCTGAATATAAATATCGTAGCAAATCATTTAATAGCTCGACTCTAAGTCCAGGAATGTCCAGATTGACCGTCACGTAACTCCCGAAAGGCTTCTTACTTAACAGTTCGCGAAAAGCCGGACAACGAACACAAACAATAGCCTTATGGACCGGAAATGTGACCCCTTTATAGACAAGAGTTATATCCGAACAATACTTGAAGTCATATAATTCGCACAGGTCGTTCTGAGTGGTAGAAGCCAGGGGTCGGGCGCTCTCAGCCGATAGAGACAACTCTTTTAACAAACCGGAACATTCGTATTCTTCGCACAATTGCTTGATATCTCTTGTAATCCACGAAGAGATAAAATCTCTCATTACTTGGTTGTGATCGAAACACTTGGAGGTCCGCCGCCTTCGCACAAGTCGTTTGCGAAGTGTGGCCAAAGAGGACAAATTTTTCCGTTTCTTCTCCTTAATGGGCACAATATTAGTGAACGATCCATCAGTTGTCGTCCCATTAGTTCCGTGACCACTATCTGACAGAGAGGTCCACGAATTGGCCGTTTCTAACGAGTCGTGCGATGGCGGCACACCTGAAGACATTGAACCGGAAGTAGAGCTCAATTGTGATGAATTACTGGCGCCCATACTATTCGACAATTCGGTGATAATTCGTCACAAATTAATTAAAAGTATTTAAATATAACTAATATCATAACAGATGGAGTCAAATGGTGTCACATATTTGGATCAATTTGTTGGCAAAACAATTATCACATAATATGGTTATAAATACTGAACTAATTAAACAAATAATCATTTGAAACGATTGATATAAACAATGTCTGCGAATGAGTGTAATCGGCGAAAGTGATGGCATTTAGTGTTGAAATGATTGCAAAGAAATTGAGTCAAAGCCAACACAACTTCACTCAAAGCAGACATTTTGACAAACAATCAAAACAGTCGTCTCTTCAACACTAATGTCGTCTTCACTGCAGTGCACACAACAGTCGTCCCATTTGTTTGTTTGCATACTTTTGTTTTCAAATCTATTACTTTTACATAAATTACATGTCAATGACGTTCATCCGAATCAATTGTGACCTAGATTCACAACCTTAGTAACAGTTCATGTAAAACCTTCATTAGTTCGTTTAACACATTAGAACATGCTCAGTTATTGCAAAAATATTTTTCTAGGTGAAAATTAATTTATTTATAGAGCATTCAAAATATGACAAAAATTAATAAAATGATTGAATAGATTCTAATGCAAAGCCCAAGAATTTAATCGTTGGATTCATTGTCGGAATCGCTCTCTTTATCCCAATCTTTCATTTTTGCGCCAATCATGAAGTCATCCCTCAATACCTTCCAGGTCTGTTTGTCTTTTGGTTCGGAATCCGTAGTCGATTTGTCCTTAAATAAAACATTCATTTAGTTGTGAATAAGAAATCAAATGATTGAATACTTTTTTGAATTTATCCATTTGTTTGAGTTTATCGAGAAATTGGTTTTTATTGAATTGAGTCAACATTTTGTCTCTTTTGGTCTCAGAAGAGCCGACTTCTTTGATTTTGGTTTCAATTGTCTTCTGCTGTTCGCGAACGGCATTAAATAATTGGACGACACCTTTAGTAGCGATGGAACACAACTGTCTTTCCCTCTCTTTATCTTCTTCTTTGGGTTTGAGTCTATGCATTACTTCCCATTGATTTTTACTCAATTTATTCTTCTTCTTCTTTTTGCCAACACTTTCGTCGGTTTTCAACTTTTTGCTCCTCTGACTAATTGGGACAACAGTTCCGTCAGATTTAACTAATTCTAAGCTAGCGGTTTGTTCATCACTTTTTTGTTTTAAATCTTTATCCTTTTTAGCCTTCGATAAAATAAGTGGTTTCTTTTTGGGTTTAACCGAAAGGACTTTACTGATGGCATCGGCCCAACCACTGTTCGCACCGGTCGTCGATTCGTTATCTCCTCCGTTATCGTTGTCTTCAGATGTATTGTTATTATTGATGACATCGAACTCTTCATTTATATGATCGTTGTTTGAATCTGAATCAATGTCTTCATCACTCGACACGACTTCATTGACAGAAACCCTACTCTTTTGAACATTTTTAAGCGACATTTTGCTTCAAATTGTCTTTTTTCAGCTATGAATTCAAAAACTTGCTGGTTAATCAATATCAAATATCTAATGAATATCTGAGTTATTCATATTCATAGAATAGGTGAGATTTAAATCACAAGTTTGTAAAAATTGAAACAATTAAAAGATGAAATCAAAATAATTGAGTCTTCAAAACATGTGTTTCTGAAATCACGTGACTTTGAATACACACGTGTTTTGATAAAAGTAAACAAAACAATTCAAAGTTCAACTTTTTGTGACATTTGATAATAAATGATCAAAATATAATGTAATATTACATTAATATTAGTTAATTATGACATTTTTTCAATGGTGTAAGAACTACATCACAGAAGAAAACACATAAGTGAGTTGACCAAGGTAAAAATGTCGCCCGTCTCGCAATTTCTGTGCTCTGAATATTATTTTCCGATTTATAATCGGAGTTCAAATCAGAGCGATTGGTATTTAAGCGATTGTTTTGAATCAATGGTCATAATTATTCCCATCTATACAATGCTGGCCATCATCTCTTCGCTTATGATCGGTTGGACATCAGGTTTGAGTCGTGCTCTGAATCACATTTATACTAACATTTGGTTAAAAAGATTATTGAAAATACAATCTCTCATTATTTTAATAATTGTGTCCATCATTTCGGTCGAAACTATAGTTATTTGCAAAGAAAGGCAACAAAACAACGCTTTCTTTATGTCGAAAACAATTGAAATTATTTCAATACTTATATATTTTTATAAATTAATTTCAATTATAAGAAGAAATTATTTAACAAATTCTAGTCAAACAAATATCGCGATTAATATAACACTCATTTTGATTGTGTTTTCAAATATCAATAGTGTTTATACAGATGTTGTCAAAGAAAACAATTATTTGCATCAATTTATTTGCTCTCTTATTGTCTTAATTTTGTGGACGATTTACTTGTTGTTAAATGTGTTGATTTCAACAAAATTTAAGCGAACAGAAGATGAAAATCGTTTAATCAGTGAACAAATCAGTAATATTTCGTTGAATTGTGATTCAATTGACAATCAATTAATGAATGAGGAAGAAGCAAGTTTCTTCTCCAAACTATTACTGGTATGGGTCGCACCTCTTATGACCAGAGGAATGGAGAAAAAGATTTCCTCAGCTAATGATCTGTTCAGACTTCCCAACAAAATAAGTGCCAAAACTATTTCGGAAAAATTCACTTTAATTTTTGACATCAGTTCCGTCACTGACGTCGACATTGACTCAAGTTTTAAAACAAAGTCATTATTGAGATCTTTGCTCAGATGCTATGGTTTGGAGGTCTTACTAATTGGATGCCTCAAATTCGGTTCAGACATACTATCATTTGCTGGACCTCTTCTTCTCAACCAATTAGTACAATATCTCGAAGGCGATGATCACAACAGTCCGGACGGCTTTTATTATGTTCTGGGTCTGTTTCTAAGCACATTTATGGCCTCTGTTTTGATCAGTTTATTCAATTTCTATATAAATAATATCTCACTTAAAATTCGGAGTTCAGTCATAACAAGTATTTACAGCAAAATATTGAGCGTTCGGTCAAACACTCTGAACACACACTTTAGTTCGGGAGAAATATTGAACTTTGCCAGTACTGATACCGACCGAGTGGTCAACTTTTGTCCCTCTTTATTGCAATTCATAAGTCTACCCATTCAGTTGTCAGTCACTCTTTATCTTCTCTATCATTTACTGGGATTGGCTTTTGTGACGGGAGTGGTCTTCGCTATTGTCCTCATTCCTATTAATCGTTGGATTTGTAACAAAATCGGAGTTTTGAGCTCAAAAATGATGGAATGGAAGGACAAGAGAATCAAATTAATGACTGAAGTACTGATGGGGATCCGTGTAATCAAAATGCATTCCTGGGAAGACATATTCGAGAAACGTATTCGTTATCTTAGAGAACAAGAAGTCAAATATCTTAAGGGAAGAAAATATTTGGACGCTTTCTGTGTTTACTTTTGGGCGACAACTCCTGTTCTCATTTCTTCGTTGGTTTTCGGAACATTTGTCTTATTGAATGGTAAATTGACTGCTCCGATAGTTTTTACGAGTCTGGCACTCTTGGGAATGCTTATAATGCCCTTAAATGCGTTTCCATGGGTTTTGAACGGTTTGATGGAGTCTTGGGTTTCGATTAAGAGATTACAAAAACTTTTTGATTTGCATCCCTTGGAACTCAACAAACACTATAATCTCAAAATAATGGATAGCAGTAATAAAATTGAAGTGGTTGGTGCTTCATTCAATCTTGCTGAGTCCAATAGAGTCGATAGAGATATGATTTGTCGCTTTGTTTTGGGACCAATTGATTTCACTCTCACTCGAAATATGTTTATTGGAGTAATCGGTTCGTTGTCTACAAATATTTCGTCCAATTATTTCGTTTCAATCATTTGTTTTAATTAAAGGCAAAGTCGGGTCCGGAAAGAGTTCGCTTATGAACGCACTGTTGGGTGAAATGCAACGAATTAGTGGTAGAATCGGAATCAATGAAAGTGATTTGCACTCTGGTATAGCAATTGTCACTCAGGAACCATGGATTCAAAATACAACCGTTATGGAGAATATCTTATTTGGCAAACCTTATGACTCTGATCGGTATCACTTAGTTTTAGACGCCTGTGCTCTCATCGAAGACCTTAAGGTATAATACTTTTGACTTTTTATAGGACTCTTTAAAATAGTTTTATTCAGACCTTGTCTGAGGGCGACCTTACAGTCATCGGCGATAGAGGTGTGACACTATCGGGCGGACAAAAAGCAAGAATATCTTTAGCTCGCGCTGTGTATCAAGATTTTGACATTTATTTAATCGATGACCCGTTCGCCAGTGTCGACATACATGTGGGACAACACATATTTGAAAAATGTATTTTAGGTCTTCTCAAAAACAAAACCAAAATCATATGCACTCATCACCAGAAATATCTTTTTGAGTCAGATCTGGTCTTAAAATTAGATTCTGGACAAATCATGGCTTCCGGTTCAGCCAAAAGTATGCTTAAAGCCAAAGATACCCTAAAAGACAAAGAAATGAAAACTGATGAGGAATTAGACAAAATTGAATCATATGAAGAACTGGAAGTCAAGATCAGAGAAGAAGAGCGCGAAGAGGGTGTCGTCAAACTTGACGTTTATATAACTTATTTGAAATCCGTTGGAATAAAACTTTCGGTTTTTATATTGATATCAATTTTATTGATGCAAATATCGAAGAGTGCGTCCGACTGTTGGCTCGCATTCTGGACGTCAAACAATAGGGTCGATATCGACACTAAGTCTTCTACTAATTATCTGATAGTATTTGGATGTATTGCAGCGATTAATTCTGTCCTCACTCTAATCCGTTCATTCATTTTCGCTTATGGAGGAGTTGTAGCAGCGCTCAGACTTCACACAGACTTATTGTCCAAAGTATTTAAAGCTCCGGTGCTATTCTTTGACACAACAGCATTTGGACGGATAATCAATCGTTTTTCCACTGATGTCTTTAATCTGGACGACGGCCTTCCCTTCACTTTAAACATATTTTTAGCACAACTTTACAGTCTATTGGCCTCAGTGTTCATCACAGTGTATGGGTTACCATGGATTGCACTCGTGATTATCCCGCTATCGATTCCATATTATTTCATTCAAGTAAGCAAATGATTTTGATTTATAGCTACTAATCACACCTCTATTACGGCTCCACTCTATTAACTCACATCACTTTCAGCGCTATTATCGATGGACTTCTAGAGAATTGAAAAGACTGAGTGCTGTTTCACTCTCTCCTATTTATGCCCAGGTATTCAAATGATTGAAAATTTATTAATTTTAAAGTCAACGCAATTAATGTTTGATTAAATTGATTTTCACTAAAATATGGTTCAGTTGGACGAAACACTTCAGGGATTAATCACTGTCAGAGCCTTCGCTGCTATTGATAGGTATATACAATGTGATTATGAGAGCACTTGGGCAAACAATTTATCTTGTTTTGTAATTCTTGAAAAATTGGCGATAGATTTGTGCGGGAAATGTGTCATAAGTTAGACATTAATAATCAAATACAATACGCGACTTCTGCTTCTCAGCAGTGGCTTAACCTCAGGCTTCAGATGTTAGGAGTAGTTATATCTTCAGGGGTCGCACTCTTAGCTGTTGGTCTACATCACTGGTCTGGACAAACAATAGACTCAGGTCTGGTTGGTTTGGCTCTCGTATATTCGCTATCAGTGACTGGTCTTTTGAACGGTGCTGTGCAGTCATTTGCACAGACAGAGATGGATATGGTTTCAGTCGAAAGGATTATGCAATACATAAATAATATCGAATGCGAACAATCGATAGACCAGAGTATGGGTTGTGTTCAGTGGCCCAACAAAGGCATCATTCGCTTCAATGCAGTTTCAATGCGTTATCGCATGGATTTGCGTTTGGCGTTAGAAAAGGTTTCTTTCACTACAAAGCCCTTTGAAAAGATCGGAATCGTAGGTATAGTATATGCCATACAAATGATAAATGTCTCGCTCTTTGTTTTATTTGAGTCTCACAAACATTGCTTTCTTCGTTGGTCTGTTAGGTCGCACCGGTTCCGGCAAATCCAGTCTTTTTCAGGTCTTATTCAGATTAGTCAATATAGAAGAGGGAAGTGTTAGCATTGATGGCATCGATATCTCCAAAATCAGTTTAAAGGAATTGAGGTATATTTTTCTTTCATATGTCAATCATTAGCACAGCATAAAAAGTATATTTCATTCTTCCGCTTATCTCACAAAAACACTTATACACGAATCGACTTCAAGTGAAATAAGTTTTCAATTAAGGCATAAAAACTTCATTTGTGTTATATTTTATTCATAGTTAGGTTTACTGATAAAACTTAATAATGAAAATAATTTTGTTGGAGTATTAGAAAGTATTACAAAGCATTAGAATTCTGGGCATTATTTTGCAATTAAATAGCAATTCTTTGAATTCACTGCAAGAAATGCCAGTCTATATAGTGTTTGAAATAAAAATCCTTACAATTCATAGCCTTTAGAGGAGACTGTATTTGAATGGTTTTCTTAATCAATCGATGGGAATATGGTTTTCGTGAAATAATGACATTTGTTTTCTTTTGATCACACATTCCTTTGTCTACTGTTTAGGTCCAACTTATTTATCATACCTCAAGACCCGTTCCTTTTCAGCGGTACAATAAAGGATAATCTGGATCCTCGTAGTCAATACTCTGATAATGAGATTTGGAATTCGTTACGAGAGTGTCATTTGGAGTCTTTAGTCCTAAGTCTGGGAGGTTTGAGTGCAAACATCAGCGAAAGAGGAAGGGATTTGAGTTGTGGGCAAAGACAACTACTTTGTTTGGTCAGAGCTTTGCTCAGTAAGACAAAAGTGTTGTGTTTGGATGAGGCCACTGCTAGTATTGATCACAACACCGAACAACTCATTCAGCAAACTATAAAAAATGTCTTGAGCTCAGCCACTGTTCTGTTTGTGGCGCATAAGATTGAGTCAGTCCTCGATTGCGACCGTATAATAGTCATGGATTCGGCAAAAATAGCTGAAATGGGATCTCCTGACTCTCTCATACAAAACCCTAACTCTTTATTTTACAGTCTATGCAATCGATAGAAAAAGTTTTGGATTTTCTGTATTTTTCTCAATCAAAATATTTATTCAATTTTATTGTTTATACATTTTATTTTGAAAACTCATGCAATGAATAAAATATTCTGACAAAGTTTTTAAAAGAGCCAAAAGACTCCCATTTAAAGAGAATGAATAAATAAAAACATTTTAAAAATTTAAATTGTTAATTAATTGTAATTTAAATGTTTGTCGAATATTTATGCATCGATTATCTGGAATGAGGTCCGATTATCCACTTATGCACAGAAGATAATCAAAAGTATTATTGAGTGAATAAATTGTGTTAATGTTATGCTTTATAGCAATTTATCACAAAATGATTGATTCTGTGTTTTGTTTTATAATTTCTCAGCGAAATGTTTAAAATGTTTGCTTCGAAACACAGTTTAGTTTCAATAGTTTAAAGTTTTTTTTTCTTTCACTCAAAGTCTTATTTATTTCTTAAACTCATCGAAAAATTGTTTAAATACTGTTGTAAGATGAGCGAGGGTAGTTAGCTGTGAGATGTTTCTGTTTTTCATCACAAGTATTGAATGTATGAAAAGAGTGAATCGATAGAGTAGTGAAGCGCTTAATTTTGTTTGCGATGCCTTTCGAGTGATTTAAACTTTTTTCTCATTATATGTGAGATTCCATTATTTCGATCGGAATTTAATCTGACTCTCAAAAAGAGAATGCCTGCAATCAGAGGTATTGTGCTGAGTGATAGCACAGCTATTTATGGCTATCCGACTCATCACAAGATGTTGCCGTTCCACATATGAGGCATAAATATGAAGTACAGAATCAGAACAAAAATAATCGATTCATTGGGAGTATCAGAGCCTCACTTATTAATTGAATATTCTTTAATCTCAACAAACTATAGAATTAGCTCTAATGGAGTTCCAGTGCTTTTCCTGTGCAGCCATTTATGCAAATATTTATAATTTATGAATAAATTGATGGTTAGATAAACAATCAAAAAGTGAATTCCAGTCGTTTCTAATTTATTTGAGTTTAAAATTCTTTTCGTTTACTTTTGTTGCAATACATTAGAAATTATCGGATATAATGCATTACTAATGGATATGTGATGTATAGTGAGGTAGTGTTCAGTAGTGATGAGTAGTTGGCTTCCAATCACATCTCTTTCGATTCAATGCCATTCATCAGATGTTCCGCTTTTGTCTCCAATTCTGTCAACTGTTAGTCAAATATTGAATAACCGGAAAGTGTTTTGAGCTAAATATGAGCCCTTTTGGCTCACATTTCATGTTATGGTTCAACTTCTCGTATCATCTTTCAACTTATCTGCCATATAATTATCTAGGAAAATATTCCTAATTGGTTAAAAGGTCGAATTATTTTTATAATACAAATTAGTTACTCAATAACGTTAGTAGTTGCATTTATCAATAATTATATTAATGAAAGTCTACCATAATGATTTCCTGAATCTGTAAGTTACTACCAAAAGATTTCGATTGAATAAAGATGGTAAAAACAAGGTTTATAATTCGCTGTTTTTAAGTTCATAGATATTACCTGAGCTTTACTAATAGGGTTCCATAAAATAAAATAAAAACATTTAAATTCATTCCGAGATAAGTCAAAAATTAATCACTGAATAATTTCAAATAGTTTGGACAAAATTGAGAGTAAACAATGCAATTTTATGACTGGTAAAACTGCGACTTTTGCTGACTATTACTTGTCCAATTAATCGGTGCACTAACTTTACGTAGGCACTGAGCAAGACCTATCACTCTGCCGAAATCCACCATGGGATATTTCATAGCATATTTATTTGTAATTATAATGTTATATAAGAATCACCTGCTTTGAGAGTGAGGACAGAATATTTTTAAGTGCCTCAAAAAATGTTTGTGCAAGGCAGGGGTGCCCAAGGTACACGACCTCAGGGGGGGGTCCGATTTGCCTCAAATCTAAGGGGGGTCTCGTCGGGACCACAAACTAAGGGGAAATTTAAGCTATTACTTGTCCAATTAATCGGTACAATGAACTAAAATTTGAATTAGAGGACAACTAAAAGAGGTTATATTAAGAAAATTTATGTACAATTAGTCGAGTATACATGTGCTTAGTTTTTAAATTTAAAAGGTGCAAGAACTCCCTTCTCACCAATTAATTTGAAGGTACGGCGGATTCCTTCTTTTAATGGGTGTGCATCACTTTGAAGAACAGAATCACTTGTTTTTCCATAAAATTCGAAACGAATTGACATTTTTAGGCATAAACTGTACTTTTGAGTATCTTTGTTTGCAAATGTTCTAGAATCTCTCGACAGGTCTGGCCTGAGGGACTGCCAAAGGGTTATGTTTAAGCGATATGAACTCAATATGATTATCACTCAAACAGTCTGTGGCTATATTTGAGTAGTGAATTGACGCTAAATCGGGATAAAATTTGGGCACTTTCTGACACCTATTTGTCTTTATTCTGAGGTTAGTTTTGATGTAAACCTCGAAACTAACAGTGCTTTTGCAATGTCTCCAATGCTTTTGTTTGTATTGATTAACATTTTCTTGACTTTTTTCACCACTTGAGGGGTGATCACACTAACGGGCGGTCAATATGCGGTCTAAACTGAGCAGTGCAGCTTTCTTCATAAGTTCTGAGAATATGGTATAGTCTGCTCTGTGTATGACCCTGTTCTTCGAAGTGTTTAACTGTTTTCAATTTATTGAAATTTGCAATATTTGTATAGAAGTGCACTTCTTTTGCAACGTATTGTCTCTTTTTTCTCTGCCATTCACTTAATATTCAGATTATGACAATTATATGTATATCAATGAAATCCTAAGAAACACATCTATCAAAAGACTCAATGTTCGACAAAAACAATGCGTAAGGTCTCGTGCAATGCGCTCGTGAAATTTGTGTACCGATTACTTGGACAAGTTATATACCCCCCCTTGGGCATTCCTGGTGCAAGGACTCAAACTCTGATGGTGTTCCCAATTTTAAAAGTTTATGCAGCTTAACATAGCTCAGTTCATTCAATTGATATATAGCCAAAACTTCCAAATTTCATGACTAGGGACAACCAGACCATATTTTCAGCTCATATTATTCAAAATTTTGGCTATTTTTGCAAATTTTCAAAAATATTTTCTATGCGTTTGCACACCATTTTTTTAAAGACCCTTTTTTATTTAAATATCCCTCTTTAATATCTAGAGCACCATTATCGTTTATTTTATACCAACTACATAACAAATGACAAGGGCATAAAAATATCCCACTATTGACATAAACATTATAACAGGTCTCGCGCAAGGCTAGTTTAAACACAGTGCAGCGATTAAATGTACATGTTACATCAGTTAATTCTTGGAACATTTTCCGCATAATTTGTTTGCTCTAAAAATGTGTGACCAAAATATTTTATTACCCGATCTCTCTCTCTCTCTCTCTCTCTCTCTCTCTCTCTCTCTCTCTCTCTCTCTCGATAAAGTTCACAAATCTATTAACTATTTCACTGGTAATACTTTTTGAATGATCGGCTCTTGTAAAAAAAATGCAAGTAATTTATCAAAGCCCATAATACTTTCTTTATTTAAATGTCTTGACTGAGCAGCTGTTCCTTCGGATAACGAAATATTGAGAAAAACTCATTCAATACAAAACCAAAACATGAATTGTTAGCAAAGACACAACTGTTCACTTCATTAATACAACAAAATAGCCAAGGAATTTAAGTTTTATTTCAATTGAATAAATACTTGTACATAACATGAACTTATTTATTTGCAAGCTTGTAAATTTAGAGTGTCCTCGTAGAAATTAAATCCACACTTCATTTATATTTTGAAAATAAGACGAAAAACCATTGATTATATCCCCAGTCAGTAGTAATGAGTTATTAGATTAAGTTTTTTATCACTTCAAGTATTCGTAACTCATTAGGAATCAACAAAAGGAATCACTAATTCCTATCAATTATTATACTCGAAAATACATTAGACAATAGTTTATGTTATAATTCACACCCGATATAAGCCATGTGTTAGCTTTCATGTGATATATATATAAACCAAAAGTTTTAAGAAAAATCGAAATAAGATCAATATCTGCGACAATTCAGAAGAAGATAAGTGAAGCATAAATAAATGTTATCTGAAATTTAATGATATCACGTACCACTGCCTCGATGATTAGGTTTGCATGAATGCCATTCTTCTAATCATAATATATACAAAGCTCTTCTCACTTCACATTAATTGATTGTCTAAAAAATAAATGTTTTTATCCCTTAATAAGAATCACTTCAAAAATGACTACTTTTCAGCCAAATATTTAAAGAGACAAAAGTTTTTGAGCACTCAATCATAAGAAGAGAATTTTTTCAATTCTGATAAAATCAAGTTTTATTTAACTCTTATTTCATATCAAACTTCCAGTTATTCGATAACAATATTTTTGGCGTCAAATCGCCACAAGTTTTATAGTTTTATATTCTTTTTGGAAAATTTTTGATGTTTTGTGTTTTGAAATTTAAATATCAAACAGATATTTCAGATTTCTTTTAGAAGTATACTCTCGATTCATCTAAATCTCATTTCACCTAGTCACATCACCTTAAGTAAATTAAAGGATTAATAATGAATTTTTGTCAAAACACCTAAAAGTAATAATAAGAACATTCAAAATGTGCCGCTCGGTTAATATAGAGCAAGGGGAAAAATTTAGCCACAGTAATCGATCGAGGGGTGCGATTGAAATTTAGAATTAATTGTCATTTGCTAGAAGCTATCAAGAAATGTAACTTCAACATTCAAACACTCTATTACTCGTTCATATGCAACAAAACCCTAAATCTTATCCATTAGTGTGAGATTAACGTCCTGTGCAATAAAAATTGCAGTAACTTGTTAATTTACATATTTTAAAAGCTATTTATCTAAAACGAATGAAAATCAAATTACAGGTAAATTATTATATAAGAGATAATATTTGATAAGTGAACCAAATATTGTGTTTATATGTAATATTTGATAATAATTATAGATATATCACAGCTTCCAAAATCTCAATCAAATATTTATAAAGTTTTATTTCTATGTAAGATGTATTGAGATTAGGTCATTTGAAATTAGGTGAAAGAACATGAACGCTTCAAGAGGATCATGTCAGGATCAAACGCTTGGAAAATTAAAAAATTCAAACTCAAGCACTTTACCTGATAACTGAGATGGCCGATTATATGTTAATCTCACTGGTCAACTTAATGCACTTGCAATCAATTTATTGTAAAAATTATATGAATGTTTCAAAATTATCATTGGAAAAGGTAATCTTGATATGGCTGTAAATAATTAAGCAGATTTACTGCCATTTTAATTGAATTTGAAAAAAAGTAATCGATAAAGTTGGATTTTTATTATTTAATTATTACACGATGCATCAAGATAGTATAATAGCCCACCATAAATATGTGAATAACGAAGTGGGAATTAAATTTTGCAGTAACTTTGGTGTTAAAAAACTGTAAAATATGACAATAATTTCCCTTTA
>JAQGCS010000225.1:0-29493 GCA_034702105.1 Fuscozetes fuscipes
GAGAGAGAGAGAGAGAGAGAGAGAGAGAGAGAGAGAGAGAGAGAGAGAGAGAGAGAAAGAAATGTCATGAATATGTAATCAAAATATAAAGTCACGCTTTCATTGAGAGCACTGAATAACAGTAATGTACAGAATTCCTGACATTTACATTGAATTTAATTTGATCCGCCTTGCAATTATTTAACATTGAAATTCATTTTGTATTCATTTGTTTATTAATTAAATAAAATTCTACGAAACAAACTGTTAGTGAGAATCTCACAAACATTTCACAATATTATATCGATATTATATTTATATGATTAACGAAAACTACTTAATGTAAACAACAATTTACACATGAGATTCATTCTCTCCTGGGATGTCAGTAGTCGTTTCCACTATTGACTAATGTTTATTAATAATAAATATAAATATGCCATAAATAACTGTCACATTTAGTTTGGAAATACATCACAATTTGTGAAACTAATGAACGCCGAAACTTATTGCCGAAGAAAATATACGGCAATTCTTGATTAATAACAACAGTTATTGCTCGCTGTTCACACATCGCCTGATGACAGTCTTAGAGAATGAGCTAGATTAAACGCCAGCTCTAGCATGCTCAGATTTAGTAAGATTGTTTGGTAATATAGGCTTAGTTTCCACATTACTTATTTTAGCAAAATTTTATTTTAGACTTCATATAAAACTTCATGTGTCACAATTTTCATGAAGAATAATCTAGGTTAAATTTTCAATGTTTTCAAACAAATGCATAATTCAAGTGCAGTATTTTCTCATAAATCAATTACTTGATTTTACTTTGAAAGTTGTATTGGTAATATATCCTTTTCTACAGAATTCCTTTCGATTCCCTATATTTTCATCACTTATTCATAGCTAACGAATGAAGTCAATGAAAAACATTGAATTACTCTTCAGTTTTGGGATTATTCACAAAGAAATGTGACCGAAATGGAGAAGAGATCACTAACTCATCTAATTTCGAGTTTAAACAAAACTGGATCAATTTCAACAAAAAGGTTCATACATTTCTCTATTTCACAAATTAGATTTCACTGGATTGAATTGGTTTGATTTTATTAGTGAATGAAACTTTGATTACATTAATTCGCTTAATAAACACTGGGCCAGAATTTATTTCACAACCATGAACCTTTTAGTCAGTAACCAAATGAATAAGAAACTGTTTTAATTAACTAGCTTAATCCAGTTTATAAAATTAAAGTTCAAAATAATCAATGATAGTATTGAATATCTAATTATGCAAATTATACGACTCGTTAATCAACTAATAAACTGTTAAGTAAATAGTCCTTGAAATTTATGAAACCCATTGATTGAGACCCGAAGTAAACAACTTTTGTTCTGAAAGTCTGCACTCATTTGTCTTTTTGTGTAAATTAAAGTTCTATGTGAAAAGTAATCGATTCTTAGAAAAGAGCTCTTATTTTCTTTTTGCCATGAACAAAAATTGAGAGAAGTAGGTCTGAAAAGTAGATCTCTGATAACTTTACTCAAAATTCAATTTAACTTTAACTCGATTCAGATGAGGAATGTTTAAAAACAATATTTATAATATGTTTATAACAATATTTTGTTTCTTTTCATTTTATCGCAAATTATTTTGAATTATGTTTTTCATAAATTCAAATAAAACTCAATTGAATGCAATGAAAATAAAATGAAATAAAATGAGTAATCACCAAAAGGATTATAAGCAACATCAATTGGTTTAATATTCTCAATGTATAATTTATTTTTAATTATTTTCATTTTACCATGATAAAATGTATCATTAATATAATTTAGAAGCTCGCTATGTAATGATGCATCAGCTTATTTATTTAACCAACTAAATTTAGCACTTGTTCATTATTTCTAATGAAAAATACTATAATTTATTACGTGCTGTCATCAAAATCAATTATTCAGCACTATTATATACACATAAGAGCTTGCACATTTGAATTTATAGCTCAAAATAACGATAATAATAATAATTGCAATGAAAGTCTGTTTTATGCAAAAATATAAAAACCAAGAATTGTTTCCTCTTTTCAGAAATATTAATACTATTGCTTAAATGTACAATTTAAATTTCATAGGTTATTATCATTGTAATAATTTTTTAATGATTTCGCAATAGTTAGCCATCGAAAGGACAATCCTAAAAAAAGGGGGCTAGGTCAACTTATACCATTTGAAAAATTTCTTAGTAAAATACATTAACAAAATGAGAGCATTATATGATGAAAAAGTAGACTTGTTTTGAAAAAGAGCATGTTCTTCAAGTTGAACAGAATCAATAATGTTTGACAATGTATTGTTTACTTCAATTATTAAATAAACTTTCTATTCGTTATTTAAAGAACAGAATGTATGTCAACATCACGTTCCACACTCACAGTGATAGACATTAGTGTAAAAACATTTCACACTATGCATGGAAAAAATATCATGTAAATCTAAGCTTTAAATTTTGAAATCTATTAGTTTTTGTATTCTTACAACTATTCCACACTCATTGTTAAAGATGAGAATTCATCAGAATTGCAAATTATTTCTCAGAAATCATAATAAAAGAATATTATCCGTGGAATGCATAATACCCTGGGCTATTTTAATAAGAGTACCTCCACTTTTCACAAAAAAAGAAGATTGAATTTTATTAAAATAATCCTAAATTTACATTTTTTTGAGTTTCAAATTTTAAAAAATTATTCTTCATTTGAAATAAGAGCTCAAATCTATTGAATAAATTGCTTCGACTGAAGAAGTTCTGAAAAATACTACTATATATAGAGAAATGAAAGTCTTTCATGTATCTCAATAAACGAGCTTGTAAAAATCCATTTGTTGTAGTATTATTTATTTTAAGCAGGGTGCAGAGACTGGTTGACCTCAGGGGGGTCCCTCGGACCAAAAAATCAGGGAAGTATAGGGGGTATTTTCTAGACTCACAGGGGAAAAACACAGGCCCCCTGTGAACTTTTTTCTGAATCTCCAAAATTTCGACAAAAACTCATAAAATTCGTTAAAATAAACCTGACCTTACCTCAAAAATTTGCCTGGCTTCGCTCGGTGAAAGCTTCGCGTTGCCTCGCGTTTGCGTTTACCTCGCTCGGCAGGGATATCCGATTTGCCTCAAATCTAGGGGTCTCCTCGAGCTCAGTAACCAAGGGGTATTTGAGTTATACCCCCTCTCCGCACCCCTGATTTTAAGATTTAATCAAGATGATTTTGGTAATTCATAATTCAGTAGAGCTCAGAATCTGAGTACACTTATCGTCAGTTTAATCTTTTAAAAAATTTCAGTGCTTTTAGCAATAGATAAGGTATTCTGTACTTCAATCGCCAATACCTTAAGGAATAGACTACCATTTGATTGCTAAATAATCTTAAGAGAATTCGCTGATTGTCTTTGATGAAATTATCTACTTAGTAATGATAGTACGGTATATTTATAACTGTCGGTAAATGATACGCTCACATTAAGATCAAAAGATAAATGACAAAGTTTGTTTGGAAGCACCTACAAGTTCAAGTGCTCTTATGATACTTGCCTTTTAAATGCTTTGAATAATACATTTACGATGAATTGAATATAAACTCTTATCCTGGTTCAAACAAAAACAATGTTAAAAGCATAGGATCCAATTCGAAAATAATTGTTTACGCATGGTGGAATCTTACCTTAATTCAAATGCACGATATTTAAGTAATGATATTTGTTAATAAAAAAAAGATCTCAGAAACACATAATAAATAAATTACATGGAAAGAATGTGCGGTGGAAAGGTAGGGACAATAACAAGAAGAGAAATAGTAGACCAACACTAAACACTTCAGTTACTTTTTGAGTATTTCTATTCAAATATCATTCGATACTCTGCTTTGAAATACGAAAAAAATTGTTTTCTTAAACTTTTTAGACAATTTTATTATTAAAAATTGAACTTTCTCATTTGCTTCTAAGAAGATATGAATCGGAAATGAGCACATCTCTCATTGAAGTGCTGTCGGCTTCAATCGATTTGATGTTAGAAATGAAGAAAAATGTTTCAAAGAAATGTAAAAAAATCAATTTCCAGAACATTTACAAAAGTTTTTACTCTTTTTTAACTGAATCACAATTTTGTAACGAAAATAAAATAATAAGACATTCAAATGGAGTGCAATCGAGTAAAATCTCATTTAATTCTATAGATGTGCAAGAGCATTACTAAATCTATAAAATAAGTAGATTGTTTAAATAGTAGTTTGAATAGTAGTTCCAAGAAAAATGTGTGCTAATTGATGTCTGAATTTCAACGTGATCAATTTACACTAATTTACCTTGCATGTGTCTTGTTTAACACACATTCATAGCACAGGTTAGTGAGAGCCTATTGAATAACAGGTTGAGTTACGCAACAGCGCAACGAAAGGCATGAATATACGAGAATCAGATAAAGTGCTGTTTCTGTTCACACAGCACTACTATTCATATAATTCCGAAAAGAGCTGTGCAGAAGAGAGGCTGAGTGAAAGTCTTTTCGAATTTATCGGTGAATTTTGAAAATATAAAATTTATAAATAATAAAAAGAATAAAAAGTTTTCAAATTACCAAATAATACGACGAATACCAAGTTCTTTGAAATGTTAAGAATGTATAAATCGAATCAGGAGTAGTTTCATGTGATTTATATTCTTGGTTATAATGGACTGATGTTTATTGCCTATACGCAGAACACAGGCATTTCTGATCTCAAAATTATCTATTATTAGATATAATGATCGGTTCGTGTGTTTTATGCGGTCGTATGTTTTCCAGACCAGAATATTCTGTGCTGTAAATGAAGTGCATCTGTAAGTAAATCTGTTTTTATCAGTTCTTTGCGTTCAAATCTGTTCAACAAAATAATAGGTTTGAAAAACAATATTCAAAGACAATTGAAAATCAAAATATTTTCATCAATTGCTTTGTGAATAAAAACAATTTGAAAGAATCAGAAATGAATCATTCTTTTTGTTTGTTTTGAGTATCTGTGAGAAAAAGGTGTTTGCAACCGGATGTTCAGGATAGAAAAAGGCCAATCTAAATATTTTCCATTTCATATTCTAAATATTGATTCATAGCCTCAGATAAGCTTGCAACATTGCATGAATTCTTGATTTATTGGAATAACCATTACCTAAACTTCTAAATTCATTCATTTGCAACGAACAGAGTCTTTCTGCTTCTAAACATCGCTTAGTTCTCTCTCTCTCTCTCTCTCTCTCTCTCTCTCTCTCTCTCTCTCCCTTTCCCTTTCCCTCTCCCAGAATAATAGTTATCAATCAAGAAAGTAGTTATGATCATTAAGGAAGAGCTGGAATATGATAGTCCTTTGAAATATGTTGATCTGAATTAAAACCTTTGGGTGTACTTGCAAATTTGATAAATTTTTAAGTTTTTAAAATAGAATATAAAGTGAAAAATACTCATCTTTTAAACGATTAAATATTTTGCCAGTTTACTTATAAACTAACAGAAACTTCATTTAATCAGAATAATTGCTTGAGAACTAACCAGATACAAATTTTCGAAAATAAGTTCTTGTAAAAGAGAATTTATGGGTAGATTAAACGACCTTCATTGATGGGTAGAGTGAACAGCCCTCATTTATTTGTAGTATATGAAGAAAACCGCAAAAGATTAATGAAAAAGTGTGAGAATTTTCTCATTCATTAACTTAAGTAAAAAATTGATGTCTTTCACGAAAATCACTTCGAAAACAATCAAACGAAAAGATTGTTTTAATCGCTCAAAAAAACATAATTCCTTTTATTGCAAAGAATTTATAAAAACAATACAACCGTTGTCTCAACGATTCGACTAATTTTGTGATTCATTTTAGACGAAGAGGACATAACTTTCAAGAATGATATCATTCATAAGATCTCCAAAGGATTAGAAGAACTCATGTTTTTTCTCCAATGGTTTGAATGGTATGTTCTCTGTCTTTGCCATTCAATTAGTGAAAAACTTACTGATAATCCCTAACATCAGATCTATTATTTCCAAGTTGTTAAACTAGATAAGTCTAAGATTTTTTAAACAAAAGAAAAATCTCCTGATAGAGATAATAGCTTTTACGCTTTTGTAACAATCGGTGAAATTTTATTTTTTAAGTATAGAGATAGCAAGGGGGCCAGCACAATCCCCCTTGGTGTGACATATTTTGACAAGTCTCCTTGTTCTCTACCTTGGTACAGTCTCGATGTATCCCATAAACAAAGCCATTGGTCGTCAAAACCTGATTTAAACCGAATTTAGTTCAAATTTTGTCAAAAAATGGCGGATTTCATCACGAAATTTCATTTTCGTGTAACACAATACCACGTACCTGACTCCTCCCTCTAGGCAAAATTTTAGAAAACCCTTTCCCTGATCTCCATGAGGTCGAAGAGCTTGTCTATCTTTTTTCAAGCATTACCTACTGATTGAATGGCACCGCCTTTGAAAACAAACAAAATAATTGAAATAATTCGGAGACAAAAGAACCAGAATTATAGAGACCAGCAATAAATCAGCGAAAAAATGTTTATTCAGAGAAAATTAAATTTGAATTCTGAAAATGTCATGAATTTAATGCCCAGTAGAAAATTCATGAATTAAATTAAAGCAAAATTCCATGACATAAATTCTCTGACATTACGAACAGAATTGTTATTCTTTATGTAAATACAAAGCTTGGAAAGTATAAATCTGGCTTGATAACTTTTATACTTTTCACCAAAATAAATTAAAACTGATACCAAAGTAAAGCTCAGATTATTGTTAGATTTTGATTGTTTTTGTTTGAACTAGCTCTAAATATAATTTAATTAAATTTACCCTGCGTTTATATGAAGACGTTTTCCACAACTTGTGCTTAATAAAGTTGCAGCAGGCTCCTTACATTCAGTCCTACTAAAGTGCACTTGGTTGGTTTAATAATTAATATTTTCTCAATATTTTTTATTAATTTGCTAAAAAGTATAAAGCTCAAATAATGAAACAAAATATAGTTCGATCTCGATTTAAGAGACTCCTTGGTGCAGCCAAAATTACTCTCTTAAATCGAATTTCCCTTATATCGAATTACTTTAACATTACATAGGAGGGGTCGGTGCTCCAGAATTCTGTCTCTTATATCGAAATTCTTTCCAATCTCTTAAATCGAGATCACCCTGTATATTTAAATTCGTTTTTCTTAGCAAATTATAGATTTTGAATATATAGTTCCCGGAAAAATACGGGAACTTGATAAAAATCTTGCTAAATTCACTTCAAATGGTAGAAAAATGTTTGAAAGATGTTTAATAGAATTTCATTTAATTAATAATATTGGCATTCTTTTATATTTGAGCCTGAGCAAGTCTTACCATTTGCAGATTTGCCATTCCTATGTTTTGTAAGAGTTTCTTATTTACATTTAGACTATTTATAAACATTTGCTTTTAAGTGTCGTTCAAAAAAGGCTATACTTTACTGAATAAACAATTAGATTATTCAATAAAAGACTACAACGGCTGCACCGAAAGCGTAATACATATAAAAATAATATTCGGAGCAAAAACATAAACAATAAATCACTGACTGATTGTGTGTGCAGTTTGTGTTTGTGTTCAACCGATTCACTCAACTTTTTTTGGGGACTAAACCCACACCAGAGGGTATGTGATATGGACTCTAACTATTTCAATACGACTTTGGCGACAGACGATAACCAACAGAGGAAAGGAGCGGCGGTCAGTCTGTTCGCAGTGATTGTGTTTTATGTGGCGATAGTCTGCATAATAATCAGTTGTGTCATATGCTGTTGCGGTCAACGAAAACAAAGAAACGACTTCAACACTTCTAACCACTCGCGAAATAGCAGTGCAAACACCAGAAGCGATTTAATTCAAACGTGAATTATTATGGTCTCACAATTTTGCCCACAATAACACTGAATAGAAACTAATATGAAATTCATGACTACTGTGCCGTAAAAAGCGATTGAATTTTAAAACATATTTCGCTTCAGAAGAAGCTTTGAAACAATTTTCACTGACATTTGATAACATATTTCGTTCTAGAATTACATTTAAACTGCAATTGTAATGGTATTACCCTGGAGTTTACTCGCTTCAAAATCAGTATCCTATCGGTGAGTGAATTAATATTAAGGAAATAATATTTTGTTTTCAAAAATGTTTATTTTCTCAGTTAAGTCCATTTGAAGTCTCGTAATATCTATCGACAAATCCTCTTATTTGTAGTGTTTTTTTAAAGAATTCACCCTTTATTTCAATTCAATTCTGTGAAGAACTTTGAAATGCTTTTAAAGAATATTCTGTGAAAAAATTTCTCAATATATGCTTTTGATTGATATTTAATATACTTCAAAAAGATTAGGTTCGAGCAAATCAACTGACAAATACACCTCAAAAAATATTTAAAATATTTATGCTAAAGCTCTTTAGGAAATTGTTTATAGATTATTTAAGTAACTTTCTTGAGTTCTGCTTATAAATCCTACATAAGAATCTTGATAAGGTTTTTAAGATTTGAAACTTGGTTATCGCCTACATGTGAGCTTATAAATTTTGAAATAAAATATGATCTGAATTTTAAGAGAAAATTACCATGCATATCAAAAAAGTAATATATCAAAGTTTACTTCAATCAAATCCCACTCAGCCTACTATTGGCTTTCTATAACATTTGCTTCTTTAGATACAGCCAGTATGGTTTTTCAGCCATCACAAGTTGCTTGAGATGTGAAATATACTCATGCTCGTTTTTATTATTCAATTTTGCGTAATGTTAATATAGTCAAAAGTGTCGCCATTAGTGCTCACAAAAATTAACATTCAAATGGAAAAGTTTGTAAGGATTAATGCCACCTAATACTAAAACTTAGCCTTCAACTTTGATTTTTATAGAAATTTTTTAATATTATAACTTAAGATTTTCATTCAATTAAGAGTTTTTGACCTCGCAACTTTTGAATTCACTTGCCGTCACCAATGTCCTTAAACCTTTCATCGTTTGTTTAAGCATATTGAGACGAGTTCAACTAGCTCACTGTGTGTAGATTTAACCGACGATAAGTGGACGCCTTTGAGGACATAGGTTCCTAATAAGAAGACACTTATAACATGAAAACAGTACTTTATTATAGAAATACAAGTGTTTTAGTCTACAGTCAACATCAGAATAACAGAGAACTAAAGATTGTATGCAAAGTAACCCTTAAATAGTAGTGATGAGGACTAAGTGTGAGTGTAATGGCTGAATTCATGTCCTTGGTGTAGCTCAAGGCGGATAGAAATGAGTTAGAGTAGTTTCCCATAAGCAATCGTCTCCTTTTTAAAATTAATCGCTTTGTTGATATGACATGAGTTCACAAATTATTTAAAAAGGAGCGAGGGTGATTCCAGGTTTGTGAATTTTCATATTAAGCAATAATATGGAATAAAAGTCAAAATTAACAAAACAGTATGGAAACTGGGGTTTGTAGCATGCTCATGATTCTTATGCTGATTCACAGTTTGCATACAAATTGAATGAATGGGTGTTTATTTTGCAGACAAAATAGATTTGTTTTCGAAGGATATGTCTTTATTTCGATTGCAATGAAATAAATGCCATGATAATTAAGATTATTTGAAGTGAAAAATCCCAACATTTCTCTGCAAAGGAGGAAATGAGAAAAAGAGCAGTAATTTCACTCTTGATATTCACTGACTTGCAGTCAAGTGCTTCAATATGATCATTTTGAGGGCTACTGATCTTTGCCCTGATCATTATTTTATCAATTTGAATCACCCAGATGCTGCAAGCATTTCTATATAAGTAGCTGGAAAATGAGAATAGGTAAAATTGTACTAGATGCCCACTTGCTTTGCAATAAAATAATTGAAGCAATCGGTAATTAAAAGGTCAGAATCTAAAGCAACAGATGACAAAATCGATTGTCTTTTATAGCTATCGAAGCTATCATTTCTATTGTGTCATAACAAGAACTAGGTCAGAATAGAAATAAAGGCGCTTACTATTTGTTGATAAACATTTGGGTATTTCAGAGCATTTAAAATCCCTCTGAGAGAAAAATTGTCATTTTATGTACAGATTGTCAGAGAATTGCCAATTAAATTTTATGACCTGGATTATGAACTTAATTACTCTTCCAAATAGACTTTCAATTAAAATATTCTTATTGTAAACATTCTGCCATCGCTTGCATTGAGATTAGCTAGATCTACTTCTGATTAATTAAAACTTTTCAAATAGAACAAACAAAATAATTTAAACATGAATATATAAATTACTAATTAAATTATAAATTAAAGTAAATCAAGAGTCTAATAGTCACGCAATTCATATAAAATCACAGAATATTAAGTAATTTAATTTACTCGCAATTGTGAATGTCTTAAAATTAGGCTCTAAATTACTGAATGTTACTCTCAAGTTGATAATAACCACAATTTATATAACAGCGGGATATTTGAGATCTTTTAGAATTATGCAAGTTAGTTTGAATATTTGAATAACCTTTGAAGCTACTGCTCTAGGTCAAATTGAGAAATATTGAAATACATGATCATTAAATTCAGTTCATTAAAAAATTAAATTTTTCTTTTTTGTCATTAAATACCAGAATATAATTGAAATCAAACGAAAAGACTTCAATTAATTGAACGACATTTTGGATAGAAATTCAAACTCAAAGCTCTTTGAATTCAAACAAGAATTTGCTGAAAAAGAACCCAAACATTGAAATATTTAATTGATTTGAAAGCAAATCAAAAGCATTAAATTGTGTGAGAATTGTGTGGGAGGCTGTGCTGTGGACTTAACCTGAGATGTCTAACGGCTATTCATCAAACAGTCCGGTAATCTTAGGTCTGGGAGTATTGTTATGGCTCTACATAACAGTGTTGGCGATGTTTATACTGATATCGTTGTGCTGTTGTCTCAAACGAAGCAAAACAGCGCCAGTCGTCCAACAGAACAGGAATTCTGAGTTAAGTCCATTGGAAAACAACTGTCATCACTCGCACTGCATTATACCCGACACTAATACCGATCACATTTAATGCACATTAATATCAATGACTTTATATTTGAAAGATTAGTTGGAATTCAGGATATTTTTCACACAAAATATTCTGACATCAAATCAAAGGAATTTTCAAATTTTAACCAAAATGTTCCACAAAAATGAGTGGAATATCATTTGACTGAACGCTTCATTAAAGATGGGCTTATTTTATATGACACTGTTTATAGAGACAAATGTTTATGAGCATGCTAAGTTCAAAGTGCAGGTAGAGAATTGCTTTTCAAAGTGATTTGCACGTCAAAATTGCTCTAATATTCTAAAATTAAACTTACCTAGAACATTGTTTAACATATCAAAGCTATATATTTATTGTTTGATGTTTTGTGATATATATTTGACGAAAAATAAAAACAAAACAAATCTGTTTTCAATGAATTTTATGCCATTTTTCGAATGTATTAATGATTTGTAAATGAAATTAATTTTCGAAATGAAATGAAATAAAAATTGTTATAAACAGTGGTTTTGCGGACAAATTTTTATTCAAATTATATAACATTTTAGTCATTCATTACTTTGTTTTATATCGTAATTAAAGTGTAAAACAATATTTCAAATCATTTTTATGCATATAATTATAGCACAAATCGCTATCAAAACCTTTCAACTTAGGGTCCATTCAATCAGTACGTATTGTAGATATCAGCCTTTAAACATTCCTCTACTAAAACTATCTCGGTTTGAACACAAAAGCTTTTACTAGTATGATTTTGATTCGTGTGATTCTAATTAAAATAAGCTCGAAATTTCATTCTAGACCTTCAAAACAGCTTGATTAATAGTGCCCATACTGATTGAATAATGCCCAAGGTATCTTATTAATTGGAATATGAATTAGCAAGGTTAAAAATTTTTTTTTAAAAAATGCCAAAAGAATACGGAATTTAATAAACAATTCATACAAAACACAAGAGATTTCCGATTATGTCTGTAAAACACTGAGAGTTAAGAGGAAAGCAAACAATAGATTCTGAAAAATACTAAAGAATTTGATATATTATTAATGAAAACAACAAAATAACGGAAACGACTCATATTAATGACTAGCGATTCACTGATTGCTTCAAAATCATTGTTTTTATTTCATTTTTGAATTTTATATTTAATGGCATTTATCATAAAATCTCTTCAATAAAACAATTCTTATTCTGTGCTCAAAATTCTATTACAAAACATGAAATTCTTTGCCTTGAAGTTAGGCTCACTTTTTCTATCGCACAGAATATCCTTAAAATCGATTGAAAGGCTTTCCTCTCAGCTCTTTAGTCATCAATTTAGTAGTTTTGTTCATTTGATTTGAGATAAAGCAAAGATATCTTCACTTTTGGATCCAATAATTACTGTCAGAGACATATATAAGTAAATCAAAAGCAATCTCTTCGAGGAAAGGCAGGAATTGGTAACGAAATGGACGAGAATTTAGATCTAAAGGATTTGTATTACAATTTGTGAGAAACAAAACCAGAAATTGTTTTGGAATTAAATGTCAAACAAAGTGTTGATTAAATAAAACACTAATTCTTGAAATAAAACAGAGAAACGAATAGAAAAGTATCAGAAAATAAATTACGAAAAATATTATTAAAATCAAATCAAATTATAGGTTTGAGTACAGAATTTGAAAATAAGTTAATTCAGTATTTAATCGATAATTGAATTAAAAAAATTAATTATAAATTATAAAAAAAACAAAAAAAAATTGTGTAACGAATGGATGGAATTCTCTCTCATTTTCTTCTAAATCCTTAAATAAAATATAAATAATTTGTTTTCGAATAATTAGTTTTCAAAAAGATTTACGCAAAAATCTAATGAAAGGAATGCTGTTCTCGAGTCAAGTATTGAAAAGTATCAGACATTAAATCATGAAATGAATTTTCAAACCAAATATAACGAGTAATGACTCGAACCATACGCTTAAGAATCGAAATATAAATTAATTTTCAGTTAGAAATCTATTTCAGAAATTAATTATTAAATTAATACTAATTATTAGCGAAATCTCTACTATTGTCGCGACTCAAGTGATTTGAGGGTTGACTACTAGAATGAGGTTTGGCTGCCTCTCGAATAGACGACAATGTCTTCGAAAGCCATGTATTCTTGGACTCGTCGTTCTGGTGTTTCATGTGAACGATTTCCGTCTGCGCCGTATTTAACTGTAGGATCAGCTCCTAATCGATCAAAATATGGCAAAAATTAGTCAAAATTAATACCTTTTCCTTTTACAGTCCATATTAAATACCGAATAGTTCATGTGAATATAATTTAATGCGATTATGAAAGAGAGGAAAGGGAGAGAGTGCACAGAATAAGAGCTCAGAATTTTAATCATAAATAAAAAGTTCTGTTTTTAAATGAATTCATTCGACGAATAAAATTGGATTAAAAATATGTTTTCAACTAATTAGGAATAATTGAGAGAAATGTTTTGATGAACTTTTAAACCGATTTAAATATAAAAATAAAGTTTTGTCTAAAAAAATAAGAATTTTTGTTTCAATTATTCAAAACTCGAAACAAAATTCAATAAAATTGAAAACAAAATTAATTATTTAAAGAAAAGTTGATTTAATCGAAATAAAAATATTCTCAAAACATATCGAATAGACTTCAAAAGAAAATAATTCAAAATTACACAAAACCTAAAACTACGAAATTTCGACACTATGTGAGCTCCGAATGAATAGTAAGAGCACAGAATAACGTCTATGAATAGAATAAAAATTTTCAAATCAATCGATAGAATAATTAATTAAAAATTCAGATTAAATATCAGTAAAATTTAAAACTAATTTAAAACCATTGATATGGAATAAATTATTCTGTGCGCTAATGAGAGTGAAAATCGATACCTCATTCTTACACTCGGCCTCTACCAGAGCCACTTTGGCCTTTACCAACTCCGACTCCAAGTCATCGATCTTCTGCTGCAATTGGTTGGCGCCGCCATTCATGGACTCGAGATTTCTGGTGAGAGGGTCGGTGCCGTTCACCTCTTTATTGGAATTGTTTGCATTTTTGAACAGTTGTGCACATCGTTCACAGTTAAGCACTTTTTCTAAAATGTTTTCCAACGACTCCTTCGATGAGGTCTGTTCTGATTCGAACCTCGACTGCAATTGAGAACAGATTTGCTTATATTCTAAGATTATTTTGGCGTTCCTTTGGATTTCATGTTCAGCTCTTTCCAGTTCTCGTCTACACATTTCCTAAAAATGGGACAGAATTTGAATAATTAGTCGAATATAACACAAATTCATTAAAAATGTTTTAATTGATTAAAATTATGAACACTTTATAAAATTTTTGGACTCACTTTTAGACATTTGACCTCATCCTCTAATCTCTTCTTTTCGTCCTCCACTTCCACGAGTAAACTCTTTGTTGTCAACAATTCAGAGGACAGGGCTTCGGACTTATCTTCGTATTTATCCAAATCAGCTCTGAGTCTGATCTTCGAGTTACAAGTGGTGAGCAATTCTTGGGCCAAATCGTCGTTTTCCTGTTCCAAACGCATCGATGAGTCCAACAGACGTTTGTTCTCTTTTTCGAGTCTATCGATCGGATTCTCCACTTTTGTCGACTCTTTCCATAACTGGTATTCCTTTTCGTATTTCTTTAATTTCTAAAAAAAATTGACAAAAAACCAAATGAATGTCAAAAATAAGAGAAAACTACAGACCATATGGTTTGCCATCAAAACTAAAAAGTAATCTAATCTAATGAAAGCTTACAGACATAGGGACTGACCTTCACTTTGATTGCAACGGCTGTTCTCAAAAGTGATTTTCCATTTTCTTCGGTTCGAAATTTTTTCGGCAAAGAAACGCGAAAATACTTTAGCACTCCTTCAAAGTCGAGCGCCAGTAAGTCTTTCTTGGATATGGAGAGTAAGGCCAGTGCCACCTGGAATAACGTATCCATTCTGTCTAAAAGGAAAAGATCCAGAATGGGAAACACTACATGAAGTGGGAATTTGGCCGTAAAAAGGGTCAGAAACCATTGGGAGGCATACATATGAGCCTCGACTCCTGTTAAGGAAAAGGATAAATTCATTAAAATGATTGAATATCAATGAAATTATAGCCAAATTACCTAGATCTGCGAAATGGGAGTAAAGTTCAGGCATGAGACTGTCCATCGCCCGCTCTAATTGGTAGAACTTGCAATGAAGTTCTTCGAAGCCATTCCTAAATAGATTTCTGAGTCCATATTCGCTCATAATTTTGGCCAAAACGCAGAATGCCTGCTCTTCAGGCATATGTAGGAGAAGGGCTGCGATTAAAAACGACAGACCCTGACAATAACCGATCTCTGTGTCGTAATTTGAATAGGCTTTGCATAACTTGAAAAGTGAGTCCTGACCTGAGATCAGGGTAATAACAAAAAGCTTTATAAAAGTTTGGAAACAAATATAAAATTAATGTCAAACCTAAAGATCCGGACTCTTTGAAGAATTCGTGTGCGGGAAAAGTGCGGTTAATATCGCGTTCGATATACTTCTCATACGGCGACTCCTTATTGATAAGCACTTTGTACTGATCCATAAGAGAAGTCTCGTCCTGACACCCGGCCAATAGCTGCCACACCTCTCCACGAAGTGCTTCTGGAATACCACGTCTGACCAGATTTGGCACATTTCGTGGCCTTTGGGAAAGGTTTTGATGCCATTTACTCAACAGTTCAGACCATCCTTTAAATGAAGAGTTAAATTTTCAAATTTAAGATAATCAAACCTACCATTCAATTCGGTTTGAGAGCATTCCTTGCTAACAATACCCGTTCCACTCGGGAGTGGTTCGTCATTATCTTCACTGTCATCATTGGTTGGAGTGGGTAGGGATATAATAGAGCTGCGTTGGCTGTCCAGTCTGTCACCGCCTTCGTGTCTGAGTCTTAGCGCCAGTTTATGTCTTTGATGAGACAATTGAGTGGCAGAAAAACATGAGATGACTTCGAATCTGGAACTGGGCTCTGAATTCGCCATTTCTCTGAGCTGGACGTGAAACTGTTCCTGAAGAGGTTTGCCTTTACTCAGTGCCGGTATATTAATCCAAAACTTGTCTGCAGTAGAGTTGCTGTTCACGATCCTAGCCTTTGCCTCAAAGACAAAGCGCACCGGTTCTCGAATACCAGTCACTACCAGATCCACAGCTATTGTAAAGTAAACTCTGGTATCTCTGGGAGTTTCTAAGTTGAGGACTTCAAAAAGAGGTTCTGCCGGATTCCAAGCGCCGATTATCTGCCACTGATGAACAGTTTTTCGGTTGTTATCGGCGGCCATCGCGTGTTTGGTCATCGATAAGAGACCGATCGGAACCATATCTGAATGCTTTATATTTCGGCCTAATTTGAAAACAGAATAAAAATTGAATTAAGAGTTCAGTCAATCAGACATAGAATCGGACAAAAATAGTAACGAAATTAATCACAAAATAATGACTTTTCATAAATTAATGGATAATTTTTGTCAAATCATTTAGAAAGTCCGTTAATACATATACACTAAGGGCTATTAATATTCAAATAAATACAAACCGGGAGATAATAACATTCCGAAGCACTTCTCAATATTGAGGTTAATCCTCGATTGGTTCAAGTCTTGAAATATTGCGATACAAATCTTCTTCTCTGTGTTGACCTTAAATTTGAAGCACTCCTTATCGCGGGGACAGACAATTGTTTTGCCATCAGCGGTGTCTTCTTTGATCTCAAGACCCGCTTCCATAACAACAGTAATGTCTTGATTGGTACTATTTGTCGCAACTCGTCTTCAAATACAATCATAAAATCAAATTTCAATCAGAATAAGAGCCAATTCCTACCTGAAGGCGAGTCCAAAAGCATGAAGAATAGCGGCCACCTCATCAGGGGACTGACATCTGAATACATGACATTGAATGACACCGGACTCAAATGTGGAGCCGTGTGATGCGGTAAATGCAAAACAGCTTTTTTCGTTTGAGTCCTGTTTGCCCCGAGCACAGAATATAATCCGAGAAATGGGGAACTGACCCATCAGTTTCCTTTTATCGTCAGTTGGGCTGAAAACGTAAATTTAAAATAAATGACAGAATTTTACTCAAATAAAAGGTCTCACAGATCGTCATCAGGTGTTGTGCTCTGTTCAGCACCGATCTCAAAGAGTTGAACGCAGTCTTCTGGTGTTTTTGGCACAATTAGTGTGATCTCCATAGCGGATGGGCTGTCGTTAAGAACAGCCATATTTCCCTGTATCTCTGACTCACTTCGGGGAGCATTGATAGCAGTGCTGCCCAAATATGTCACCCGTTGTCGAAGTGGTTGTGACTTATGCGAAGAGGTATGGCTTTCATTGGAAGCGACCGACGATTGTGGAGCCGCAGAATTGCCGCTCGACGTCGAAGTGGACGAATCAACAATTGACTGTCCATCGCTCTCAATGGCATTCAATTGGGGACAGTTGTCATCAGTGTTTTCGGCCGCCATATGCGGTACCGGTCCTGAGGAAGAGGACACAGAATGAGGACTCAATTGAATTAATTTGATATCAAAACTCATTTTAAATGTTTTAAAAACACAGAAAACAAATACAAAAATACAGACAAATGTTTGACTAAATATTTGGCGAAAAATTTTCGATAATTTTATTGATTTCATTGATTAGATTCGACATAAAAAACGAGCAAAAAGTGTAAAATTCATTCACCATTTTGTTGCTTATTATCATCTGATTTGAAGTCATTATTGTTATTACAATTCATGTCATTATTGAGTAATTGATTTGAGTTTTCATTATTTGACTCAAAATTATTGTTGTTTTCGCCGTTTGTTTTGATAACACTTTGATTACCACTATTTTGATCCATAATTCATTTGAGAATTTGTCTGCTTGTTATCAGTGGGCAAAACTAAACTATCAAATTCATATATACTTGAGATAAACACACAATTAATTTAATTACAACTAAATGACTGATTGTTTTTCGTCACATTTTTTTCGTGTCATTCATTCAAAAGTGTTTTTCATTGAGTCTGAGTTTAACTGTTTTTTAACCGTTTTGTGTAAATAACAAAAACATTTTCTGTTCTCTACTTATCGTTGCATTCAATCGATAATGTATTACATTATTCAACAAACTTTTACATCAATTTGTACTGCAGTTGTGTATCATATGATGTAATACAGTCGATGCCATTTATTACAGTCAAATGACATTTAGCTTCTATTCTAAAGAATTTTTTCTATTTGTTTAGTAAAATTATCACGTTTAGATAAGTTGATAATGAACTAGATATCTTTATCAGTCTAAGGCTGATAAAAATTTATTTTAATTACAGTTTTCCATTTAAATTATTTTTGATAGATTACCTTGTTATTGAAACAGTAGAATTCCGATTGTAATCACAACTTTTATAACCAGTATAAATGTGATTAGCGTTAACTGCACGTGAATTTAAATGAGACTTACTTTTATTGATGAAATTATCTCCCTTTTGAAACAAACAAAATTGCATCTAGATATAGAACTGACTACTCAAATAATATAGACCTTGGTTGAATTTAGAGCATAACAGTCTTAATTATCTTTATTTCTCAACAGATTCTTACTCTGATTACAAAAAGTTGATTAAAATCGAGAAAAAGAATAAAATAAAATTCAAAAAATGGTAATAAAAGAAATTTTTGGACAGAAGGACAGTGTGTTTGGAATCAAATCAATTAAAAAAGTGGTGGAAATAAGTATTGCTTTTGAGTTCACTTGACTTTAGAAAAAGATTTGATGCGAATATTCGCCACTATTTTAATCTAAGTTCGTAATGAAGGGCCCGACTGTACCCAAACGGCGAGAACCGCACTCATAACAGTATTTAGCGATAGTACTCGGATATTTAGTGCCGCACTGGTGGCAGAACTTGGGCAAATTATTGCTCGTCGAAGAAGACCTCGACCGAGTGCCATCCGAACCACTGCCATCCCGAGGCGGCGTATTTATGGAAGACGAGCCACCACTCGAACCGCTAGTACTGCCTCTTGTGATACCACTCGTAGACTCACTGTTATCTTTATTATGTGTTCCATTGACTACCGTTCCATTGGTCACGTGATTGCTATCGATTTTATGAATGTCCTGAAGTGAATTCGGTTTATATTTTGTGCTTCCATTTAAATAGAGTTCTTCTATTCTGTACTTCAGTTTCTCTAACTCTTCGTCTTCTGATATCTGATTACTATTGTAGTGTCCATTTTGGTGTCCATTTTGATGTCCATTTTGATGACCATTATAAACATGGTTATTCTCTGTTTTTACAGGTGACATTCCACCTGTTCTAAAGCCAGGCACAGTCCGTGGTCCACCAGAATATGCCTCAGTCTTCTTAAGAAGTTCCTTGAGCTGTTCATTCCTAACGAAATTGGTGTCACTTTTGGGATGATTCGGAAACTTTTCCTTAAACTTCATAATAGGTTCGGTCTGTTTGATCATATGGTCTATACTGTCCGGAGACATATTCTTCGGTCGCGACAGAGAATTGAGTCGTTGTTTGTCGACAAACTTGGATTTTGTTGGCGGCGATGGTGTGGTCCGAATGTTGCGGACAACCGGCTTCGGCGAAGTCTTTGACTTAATGCTGATTTTTGGTGACGAATTGATTGGTAGACTCTTGGGTGGCGTCGGCTTTCCGTTTTGAACACTTGTAGTTTTCCGACTGGTCGGAGGAGTCGGCGGCTGAGAACGGCTGCTACTGACCGGCATTTTGGGTGGAGTATCGGTCTTTGGCGAAGTCTTTTTTGGTGTCGGCTTATACTGTGAGTCAGTCATAAAACAATAAAAAGAGTATTTTATTAACGATTCGAATATTGAACTCAAGAGTAAACTCTTTGTTAAAGAAGACTATTATAAGAATATATAATGTATTCTTGCAAAAACAAGTTTGTCAACTACTAAATGTTTGTGGTTTTTATCAATTATATAGAGAATTATTATTATTCGATTGGATTATCATTTTTTATCCATTAATAAAATGATGTATTATTTAGGGTAAGAAATAATAGTTTTTATCAAGGACGTTCAACAAGAGGTGTTTTAACAACTTAATACGATTAACAAAAATTAATTGACATGTTTTTTGTTTAACATTCTACATAAGGAAACTTGGTATTAAATATATTAGATTTTGCTGGAATCTTATTCTATCATTAAAACCTTATCATTAGTCGTAAACTGTCCTTGCGCATCATTGTCCATATTAAAAAAAATTACTACACATTTATATCTGAAAAATATTGTATTAAATGCATTAAACATTTATTCTTTGATAAAGAAAATCATTTTTATCTCAATCTAAATGTAATTCTCATTCAATTCTATTGATATTCCTTTCAAACTATGAACACAAACAATAACTCAAAGACATATAGTTTTGTTTCTATTGATTAAAACTTATATGAAATCAAATCTAAAGTCATTTCAATCAATAATTTGTTTTTCACTTAGAATTTAAATGAAATTTAAATATAAAAATATTTCTTTTGAACTAATATTGCATTCAATCACTAAATGGCTCTAAAGATCGATTTAAGAATAAAAACATTTTTAATTGTCTTAAAGAAAAATTGTATTCAAAATGATTAATCAATTTTATTCATTTCGACAAAAAGGACTGACATTTAGAGACTGAGTGACGAAAACAATTCTACGAAATATCAGTAAAAAGAATTTAATTCGCAAATAGTTTTCATTTAATGGTCTTTCAAACGGAAATATAGCCAAAGGAAAGACATAAAACACTCGAAGTAATAAATAAATTAAACTAAAACTCATAAAACTCTTATAAAAAAAGAACAAGTAAAACTTATAAAAGGAAACTATCAAGTTATTATGGAAATTCAACCAAACAATTTTGAGCTAAAGTCACCCGGAATCAAGTCGTTCAAAATTTAGACCTAAAATTTAAAAGCTATTGATCTATGAAAGATAAAAAAGAAACACAGACAACAGTTTCTGGGCACTGGTACTTTTAGTCTAAAACTGATAAAACTGAATGAGCAGTGGCACAAGCTCATTAGCACTTTTTCTAATTATTATAAATAAGGTCTCGTTCAAAATATCACAGAATTTGCATAGGGTAACATACATGTATATTCGAGCTTATCAAGTGAGCATGTGTATAATAAGCTACAGCCAAATCTGGTTATAATCCCATTTTTATAATCCTTCTCTGGTTATATAAATGGATGTCTCTGAACTATATCCAGGTTCGACTATATTTTCTCAAAAATTAATTAATGAAATGTTCGTCAACTCACTTGAGTTCTGGCTTTCATTCGTTCCAAAGCCTTATTGTTATTGTGAGCACTGCGAGGAATGCGTGCCTTTTGTTCCCTACACCACTCAATATGTCGATCCGCTGCCTTATCCGAAAAGTTTCGGCCACAGAAATCACACATAATATATCCGACGGGAACGCGCGGCGAGCCATCATTGACCGGTTCTTCAACCTTTTCACCCCTGGCCTGTCTAACTGTCCTTAAAAACTCCTCGTGTTTTGCCCTCCAATTCGATGTCTTATTTGGTTTGACCTCCTTGGTTGCAGTGGTTTGTCGTGAGGGCGGTGTCACTGGGAAGCCATTCACTTGTTCTAATTCTGCTCTCTGTTTGTGTGAATCAAATACTTTTCGTTTTTTCTTCGATTCTTTAGTTTTATTACAAATTGTTTGATGTTTTTCCTGAAAATCAGAATCAAATCATAAGTTACTATCATTTGTATCAACTTTTCAGTACATCTCACTCTAAATGACCGGAAACTTATTCTGTGCGAAATATATACCAATTAAACCCTAGGAATTAATTATTTACTAAATGGAAATTGCGTCAAAATTTAGGACAGTTTTTGTTGAAATAAATATATTATTATTGCAATCAAAACAAGAAATATAATGATTTCAAACATAAAAAAATGATTTTGAGATATAATATGAAAAACGAGTTTAATATTTGAGCGAAATAACTATTAATTCACTATATCGTTAACTATTTAATAATTGGAACGCCACTACTTTACTAGGAAATGCATGAAATTAATTATACTCCCATAGGTATTGCACTCCGGCTCATGACATGCGGGTCTGGGCTCATAAACTCATGAAACATATATTAACCATAAGTATAAGTATTATATAACTCAGAATGAAGTTTTGCAATAATTACACGAATATTTTGAACGCAAACAAACCTTCAGATAAATATCTTGTCATTTGAAAGCAATAAAATCAAGAATAAAATAGAATCAAAGAAATAAAGAATTAAAATGAACTGTATATTTATTTAGCCTTCTTTCATAGGAACTAATGTCTATATTATTATAGAGTCTGTAATATTTGTATATTAATTATAACCAAATATATTATTCATATTTTGTGCATAAAAATAGAGTATTCTGTGATTTATTTGTTTATTGCATTAATTCATTGAATGCTTGAAATCTTTAATCAAAATTTGATTAGTTTTCAATAAAATTAATATAAAACGCATTATTATAATCAGTGTAATTCTAAAGATGAAAAAATGTGAATAAGCAAAGTTTCAAACAAATGGAATATTTATTCAGAATAAATGAGTTTATGAGTAGAGTTTTATCGATTTATATTTCGTAAACAATATTATTGTTATTCACTTCGATATTATTGGAATTTCTACCTTTCTTACCAATCAATGAATTACATGTGAAATACTGAACTAGTTTACAATATTAAGATAACTCTCTTGCATTATTCATAATTATCTAGCAAGGCATTGATTATTCAAATCAAGAATTCCATAATAACAAGTTATAAGTTTCTGTATACTATAAAAATGTGTAGGCTTTCCACTGCAATAACAATCCAATGCTATGCTATACTGTAGCAAGGTTATTCAATTGACTAATTGCTAGAAATATCTTCATTAAAAATGGATCGAAACTATTGGAAAATATTCTTCTCTCGAATGCGAATCATTGCCTCAATTCTGTGAATTATTAAACGTTTTGTTAGTATTTTCTAAACGCAGATCTGTTTCGAAAATCGACCTCTCTCTTATCCTGGAAAAGTACTTGATAAATATGATCTATAATTCACCATTTATGAATTATAATTATCTTATTAATTACATATAAAATTTCCATGATACTGAAGCAGATTTAATAACACAAAACACGTGATAGCGCTTATTTAATGACATTGAGTACAATTTTTCAACAATCTATAAACTGTATTAGGTAATCATTAATTAGCTTTGTCAATTGATGAAAAAACCTTCATTGAAATATTAAATCAGTTCATGTCAAATTAATTTAGATCAAGTTAAAATTAATGTTAAAGAAAATTTCCCTTGGGTAAATGCTCTTACTCAATTGAAAGCAAATAAAGTAAATCACATGAGAATTGATAGTGCAATCCTAAGAATTTTGAAAGTAAACAAGGTAAAAAGGACAACACTAGAATCTGTTTCGTGTATTTGTCGATTATTTGTAAATAAAATATCATGCAATTCTAATTTTCAATTATTATTCATTAACAATTTAAATAGCTGAATAGTTCATCCAGGACATAAATAAGTTGAATGACAGATCATTTGGTAGTATTGAGACTCAAATTAATACATTAATAATGAGTTCAGAAATACTCTCATAAATAAAATATTGATACTTACGAGTCTTTCGGCTAAGAATTTTCTGCCACATAGAGTACAGGGAACAGTGTGTGCCGGCTCCGGTATGTCCTCATTTGTTTCTGTTGTGAATGGATTTTCCATTGAAGTCATTTTACACACGAAAATCGCTTATTATTCAAAAGTCATTAGTATTTTGCGATCAATATTTGAGCCAATCATTTAATTTAAACAAAATTCACTCCAATTATTTAATATGATTATTATAATCGTGGATATTTCTGGAAGTTTCAGTTTAAGACTAAATATTATTCACATAAATGGCATTTAAAATACTGATTAAATCACTGCTAGTCTTTACACAAATGAAAAACTATTAAATGACATTCAAATGTGAGCCTAAAAAGTAATATTTTTCGAAAGTGTTGTTGAAATCGACACTATTTTTGCCGTTTAATAGCATTTGTAGACAAAGAATGAATAGAAAATGTATCGAAAACATTGAAAAATAGTCTAATCATAAAAATGAGAAACTTTTTGCTCTGCTCTTATGTTTACGATTCGTATTTGAATTGGTTGTCATAACGACTGCCAATAAGTTTTATAAGATTAGTTTGCGATTTATTGCTTATCACAGGTTATTTTTTATACTTAACCGCTCATTTCCACCAAAAACCACCTTACTAATTAAGTGAACGAAAAAGTACACATTTTGTTCATAAGATTCAAAACTTTTCATTTATGCCTTTCTCAGTTTCACAGTCATGACTGGAATAAATTTGACATTTAAAGTTTTATGACATGCGCTTAAAATTTAATGTGAACTTGCACTTTAATTGCATCAGCGTTGATGACTTTGATTCCACAAATTTCTCGAAACTGTCATTAATTTTAAATCATTAATTCGTCAGAATTTTATAGAATATGTTTAGCAGTGAAACAAACTTTTGATGATTCAAATGAACACAAGTAGTGACGACTAGAGCTTAACCAAAGAGTTAGATTATTTTAGATCATTGAACCAAGGTTACCATCACATGCATTTTGACTGAAAATAACCATTAATCATTCACTATGTCTTAAGCTTTGCAACTATCTTGCAGCTCTTAACAGCACTGAAAATAACCTTGTGCAGGTATTCCAATCAAATTAATTTGGGCAATGAATCCTATTGTTTAAATCATTTGTGATTAATCTAACAATTTGACCTTGCATCTGTGCAAAGTTGTGAAAGGGAGAACTTATTGATTTTATATTTAAAGTTTTGGCTTTATTCCTTTACAATTTCAAAAAGTAAACAAGTTACTTTTGAAAAATAGCACATTACAGTCAGGTGATATTTATTATCCTGCTATTTTGTGTAAATTGATCCAATTTTAGCATATGTTAAATTAAATTAGTATAGACACGTTTCAAACAGAATTGCATCTAAAAATCAGGGACATTTTCAATGAACATAAAGATAACCTTACATTTCTCTTTTTGGTCTCATGATAAATTGTCTTGCTAATAAATAAGGAGAACGCATGTGGGCCTCAAAGAGCTGATAAATAATAGTTGACAGAAGTTTTTTCTCATGGTTAAATTCAATAATTATTACAGATTAGTATAAAACTAATCAGAATTTACTAGATTAAAATAAAAAGGTTTACAACATTTGGTAATCCCTTCAGATTTTGCAGAATTAAAAAGTAGTACAGAATTCATATCAAATAATTATTTCATTTTGAGCAAACATTTTACAAAATGTTGGAAAACTTGTCAGTTGTTTTACATAAAAAAGATGATCTTAGACTCGAGGTCACTGAGTTTCCAGGAGAGCCAGGTCCATACGGTAAGCCATTTTAAAATTATAACAAAAATAAATTAATTTGTTTTTACCATGGCCATTAAAGAAGTTCAATTGGCGTCAAACACGGGTAAAATTATTCATTTTTCAGTAAATTATTTATATTCTAATCGATGAACAGTCGGTTTATGCGGTTCAGACATTCATTTCTGGAAGGACGGATTTCTCGACAAATGGGTTGTGAATGAGCCAGTTATTTTAGGCCATGAATCCAGTGCTTCGGTTGTCAAAGTTGGGAGTCATGTCAAGAATATAAAAGTGGGCGATAAAGTGGCCGTAGAGCCCGGCATCGCATGTCTTCATTGCCAGGTCTGCAAAGAAGGCAATTATAATCTCTGTCCGGATGTGCTCTTTCATGGAGTGGCCCCATTGGGAGGCTCTATGAGAAGATACTACAATCAAAGCGCTTCCTTCTGCCACAAGTAGGTAATTTTCATCAAGATATCATTCATAATTTACACAAATGTCAGATTACCAGACAACATTTCGTTCGGTGAGGGTGCGCTTATGGAACCATTGGCTGTAGGAGTGTATGCCTGCAAAAGAGCTCAGATTCAGTGGGGAAAGGCTCAAAAAGTAATGGTTACTGGTGCCGGACCAGTCGGTCTCCTTACTGCAATGGCTGCAAAAGCACTGGGAGCTCAAGATGTTTGCATTCTGGGTCAGTATTTTGTGGGCAAAACTGAAAATTTGAAACTAATTTGGAATTTAACGTCAAATCAAAGATATAAACGAAAGTCGATTACAATTCGCAAAACAATTGGGTATTGAAAAGACTTTACTCATCGATTCAAAGTCCGAAGTCGTAACTCTGGCCAAACAAGTGGTTGGACTGTTGGCAGGCAATCCATCGATTTCTTTGGAATGCAGTGGCGCTGAAATGAGTCTCAATTTAGCCATTTATGTGACTCAAGACGGCGGCGATATTGTGATGGTTGGAGTGAATAATAAAAAGGTGCATGTGTCTATGGGTAGTGCTGCCTGCCGTCAGATCAATCTCCTGGGTATTAAACGATATCTTAATAGGTATTACCATAACTCAAATGATCGACAATTAAATTGTAAATGTATTGTAGTTTTCCATTAGCCATACAATTGGTGTCAACAGGCAAAATCAATATAAAGCCATTAATAACACATAACTTTCCCATTGAGAAGGCATTGGAGGCATTCGAAACGGCCAAAGCCTGCGCCACAAACGGAGCCATCAAAGTACATGTCCAGTGCTCCCAATAAGGAATAAATAATTATTACAACTTCTATAATATAAGAATAAAAGGTTTTAATGAAAAACTTGGTACATAAATTGTTCCTGCTTCTTTTCTACCTATGCACTTTTAGAAAATTTTAGGATACAAATTTATATTTTAAATTTTAGGATCAATACAATACAAAATCAATACAAATATTGTTATGCATAACACAGAAAGAGAGTTCAAATATTTTTAGAACTACCAAGGGAACATTGACGTCTAAGCACTTACTAGTATAAATTAAAACTTTTCAGAATATTCAGTCAAAAACTTAATATAAAACTTATTCTTTTGATAAGCTTTAAGCTCTTCATAGAACTCGAATTTCTTCTTCGACCGATATTTTACAATAGAATAAGAGATTAAATGTGTGGTAATATTCACATTTATCAAGAATTTGACTATGTTCATATAAAACCCGTGTTGCAAGAACAATGTGAAAGAAGTGTGAACTAAAAAGAACGAGATTACAGTCAATGTAATACCACTGAAGATTTTTGTAAGAATATTGTTATTACTATTCAAACAAAAAATATTAAAATGTATTCAAACATTTTTTTTAAAATTCAAACAACAGTTGAATTCAAAAACAAAATGAACTATTCACTTGATATATCAATGTTATAATGATTTTTATTCTGAGTACAGAATTTCACTGATATTCTCAAACCCAGCCTCAATAATTCAACTTTGAATTCAATTTTTTATTAATTTTAATCCATTTGCTAAAAATTGAGATGCTCAAGTTACATGATTATTAAAAAAATTATATAAATTGAGCAATTTCATTTAATTAACTCTCTAGTGAGAATAAAATTATTATTAAATTATCAGGGTGGAGAATGAAACTTTTTTAATGTATTAGGGGTTTCGGAAGATAATGTGGTATTTTGATACGCTTTTTGGACGCCCTTTTTGAATGATTTTAATTTGTACAAATAATTTTATATATTCATTAGAAACTATTATTTATATTTTTGTATTTTATTTGCAAAAATATTTAATTTCTTTTGTTAAATGATATCTGAAAGGCTCTCTACCAGGGATGGCCAAGGGGGGGGGGGTAGCTCGAAAACCCCTTTAGAGTCAAAAATTTGGCAAAACCCCCCCTCCTAGAATTTTTCGAAAATTTAACATTACAGGTATACCCCCCCTCGCTCGCGTTTGGACCTTACGTGTCTTTGTGTTTTCCGCCGAACAAAGCGAGGCGGGAAAATCTTTAACTTGGTCCCCCCTGGAGTTTTTCCACCGAGCGTAGCGAGGCGACGTGCCCAGCGAAGCTAGGCGGCAAATTTTTCGGTTTTTTGGGGGCAAATTCAAAACCTTGAATTTTTAATTACACTCATAATTATATATCCGTCTGAATGTGACAAGAGAGTTTTCTATGTGTTTTAGCTATCTAGAAAAAGGAACTACAATTGTATAATCAATTTAAATGTACATGCGGCATTTAGCTTTAAATTAAAATTGATAATAAACTACCTTGCAAACATCTAAATACAGGAAAAAACAATGCAAAATAATTAGCTTCTTAAACAAAAAAGTTAATAAAGATTTATTTAGAATCACAAACTTTAAAAATTTTTTAATTTCCCTTGAGTTTTTATCGGATCAAGATTTCCTAGGAATTCAAATTTAGCATTGCACAATTTTCTTGATTTCGCAAAGTTTGATAAGTAACTTTAAATCTTTTTCACTACATCTATGAAATCGAATGTAGTATATAATTTTGTGTAGTTTTACCCCACCCCAAACTGCAAACTTTGAATAGATTGGTTAGGTTAGGTAATGCATAAGTATCTATGGGGTTTTGAATGGATCTTATAAATCGTCTGAGTAAACGATATATCCCCACCCGATCCTGATCAAGCAATAAAATTTAGAGCAAGGTAATTTTATATCGAGGTTTCAATTTGGTATCATTTGGTATCCAATATATAAATCTTTGATATATTAATTAGGGATGCTTTAGTTTAGGTTAGGTTAGGTTAGGCAAAGGTTAATCAAAAATGGCCTTTTCACTTAAGAATAGACAAGGATGTGCCCAAATTTTAATATTCTTGGATGAATTGAGAGAAGCAAATAATTTTTGGCTATATTAGATGTAGTGCTGTTAGGTTTGAATCGAACCCTTGTTTTAAAATATTTTGAATATTCACTCAAACAATATTTTCTATCAAAAGACAATTTCAAAATTTATTATATTAATTAACATGGAACTATTATGAGTATGTAAACTTGATAATGTTTGTTTTATTCAAAATTAAGAGATTATTTCATAATAAGTATTTGAATAATTTATTTTTAATAATATTTCTGACCTATTGGTGACATTAAAATATATATAGGAGCATGGTCGTCCTCCAATGAGCTAAATAGCAAACATATAAATATGATCCCGAAATAACAACAAATTGAATGTATCATTGTAATCTATATATAAAGTGAATACCTTGTGCAAAAATTCAGCTGCTAACGACCACGGGAAAGGTGTTTTCTGGCCCTTTGAATATGTTAATAAAAGAAGGGATTTGTTAGATTAAAGAAGAAATGATTTCATTTATGAAAGCTTATTTCATATATTAATAAGGTTACATTGCAAGTTCATTCAATTTTGACTTTATATCAA